>JAHBCN010007168.1:0-44722 GCA_019359885.1 Listronotus oregonensis | reverse complement strand
TGTATTGAAACTGATCGATCAAGACGGGGAATTGGTTGACTTTAGAGGAGAAATTATTACTGTAAGAATGCATTTAAGAAAATCTATATAGGCAAACGTTTTGTGTCGGGTTTATCAGTATAGTACAAGCTGCTGCACAGAGCAGACGTAGTATAATTATTAAATATAACTCCAAGAAAATTGCTGATTTTGAACAATTGTTAAAAACTAAAAAGAGCCTAACAGCAGAAAATAAAAAGTTTCTTGAATCTCTAGGCCTAATTGTAAAGAATTCTCAAAATGAGTATTTTAAATGTGACGGACCCTCTAAACTTTGATAACTCTATAACAAAAATTGAGAGACATAGTCATTTGCCGTACACTAACTCTTTTAAAAATAATGACGAAAGTCGAATACCGGTACAGCAAACCGATATATACACTCTACCTTGGGCGAGCCATATTTATCTAGAAGGAAGACTTTTAAAAGGAGTTGATGCATCAGTTTCAAACACAGCGAAACTTGTAAACAACTTTTTCGGTCACCTCTTTGAAGAAATTCGTCTTGATATTGGTGGAAAGGTTATTGACTCGATTAGATATCCTGGAATAGCAGCAACCATGAAAGGATATATTTCTTACAATGCTAACGAATTAAATAAATATAAAAATGCTGGTTGGAGTATTGATGATGAATTTACTTGCGATAACGTTGACCCGACCACTGGAAGTTTTAATGTTTGTGTGCCGCTAAGAACCCTACTAGGATTTGCTGAAGACTTTCAAAAAATACTCATAAATGTTAAGCACGAATTGGTGTTAGTAAGAAGCCCTTCTGACATTAATGCTATTATTAATACGGCTGATGCAGAAAATGTAGTAGTTACTATTGATAAGATTGTTTGGAGGCTACCACATATTACAGTATCTGATGTTGAACGGATAGAGCTTTTAAAACTTATTGAAAATGGAACCGAATTGGATATCGGTTTTAGAAGCTGGGAACTCACAGAACATCCATCAGTTCCAACTGGAAAACAACTTACCTGGAATATAAAGACTTCGGTGAGGTGGAAAGACCCAGATGGATAATTTTAGGTTTTCAAACAGCCCGAAAGGATAAATTAAACAAAAACAGTAGCTTATTTGATCATTGTAATGTATCAAATGTAAAGCTTTATTTAAATTCGGAATTTTATCCGTATGATAATTTAAATTTGGAGATTTCAAGAGGACTAATAGCTACTCTTTATGAAATGTATTCCGAATTTCAAGAGAGCTACTACGAGAAAGAAAACGAACCACTTTTTACTCCCAAAAACTTTAGAAAGTATGCGCCTCTAATTGTAATTGATTGTTCAAGACAGAATGAAATATTAAATTCTGGTATTATTGATGTAAGACTAGAGATTGAAACAAAAGAAAACTTTCCCACTAACACCAGTGCCTACTGTTTAATTATTCATGATAAACTTGTTAGATATTCACCATTAATAGGATCTGTAAGAAAGATTTAATAAATATATTTTTCCTTACATAGAGATAATTGTAATTTCAGGTTAAGTATAGTTAGTAGAACGTAGTATTGTAATTTTATGTAATGTTAGTATAAAAATAATCTCTAAAGTGTGGTGCGTGTCGCTTTCAAGAGAAAACCAAATATCGCGTATTGCTCCATTACGCCGTCTTACCCTTTCGCACACCTAATTACACAGAACCGAGACACATTATGATAATTATAGTTTGTCCAAGCTAACATTTTTAGGTTGGCAATGCGAATATCCCTACATATTAGTAAATTTTGTTTTTCAGAATTAAGTTGGCTGATATCAGAATTTTAGTCAGGTCCGTACTGAGGAAGGGGAGTTTCAAAATTTTAATATCTTAAAAAATTTGTTGTTAGATTACAGTAACTAAATTTATCAGTATTTTTTTCTGTTCATATATTTGAATGAATTGTGAAAGCTTGATGTTTGGCCATAATATTTTATTAAAAAATATCATTTTTGCCTATATAGCGCAGATTAATAGTTATTTATTAAGTATTTGTTATTTAGAAATAGTTTACACTAGTTTACACTTTTTGTACACACTTAGTCCTAAAATACACCGTTAATTAGAGCGCTTAGGTACGTAAAAAAAAAGTAAAATAATGTACACTATTTTTGAAAAACAAACATACCTGTTATGTTTTGTTATATTTGCAGCAAAACTCTTTACAGTTGAATTGAAATATCCTGATAAAATATCTCACTATAAGGGATGATTCAATATCTCTTATTATGCAATTTTACTATTTTTTAAAGATGCCTAAAGATAAATCGATTTGTTTCTTCTGATATAACTTTTATAGCTGCTTCCTTCCTATATTAAATAATAAAATAAATAAAACAAAACAGTAATAATCATTTATTTATTCAGAGTATCATTAACACAATAAGATGCTTATAATTTATAAAATAAATGTATCAAAAACGTTGGAAGGTCGTGTTTAAGGCTTTCGAAGTGGCAGTGTCCATCAGGGGTTTTTATGAGAAAAGCAAACATATGCAATGACGAAAGAAAAATGTATGCAATCTGCATGCAGCAGATACTAGTCTAGACATTTTTAAGATAAAAGAGCAGACAAAGTGGGAGGTTGCGCGTTTTAGCAGCTGGACTGTAAATGGATGCTTGTGAGTCCAAGCATTTTGGCAACTACTGTGGCCATTGATGTAATGTGTTTAAATGAAATAGTCATTTAATATTTGGTTTTTTATTAAAAGCAGTAAGGTAGTTTAATAAAGAAAAGCTAAAAAGCAAAAAGAAGATAACTTGTAAATGATTCTTATTACCATTTACCTTATTAATATACTAATAATGTGGGTCCCATAAAATAGGGAATAAATTGCAGTCGAAACTGCATTATTATTTTTATATTTATACCATTTCAATAGTCTTGAATTCTCAATGATATGGAGCAAGCGCAGCATTTGATGACCAGCCTCCTGAATAAGAGCATCGACGACATAAGATTTGGGAGTTTTTGGTAGGCGCTGAATGAAGCACCACAGAATCAAGCACAAAAAAATTAACCATATTTTCTTTCTTCCAGCCACTATTTGGTCAGTTTTCTAACAATAACCTACTGTGGTACCTGGCATTATCTAAAATGACTAATGAAGGCCTTTTTAAATTAGGTCGTAAATCTTCACTTCTCACAGTTTTCAGCTTTCATCTTGCCATGGTAATCTCCTGTTTTTGTTTTTGATTTAAAAATTCTACTGGCACCATCAACATCCTTTTTCGGAACCAGCATGTAGAATCATGTATCTAAGGAAAATATAAGTATTTTAATAGTAATTTAATTAAATATACTTTATTGTTTCATAAAAATGCAGCAAGTATGTTCTGTAGTGTAATGTTGTCTAAAAGCTACAGGTTTAATCATATGTCCTATGTATGAAAGAGACCCTAACTGAGGTATCTACCGAATCTGTCATATATTTATTTTTTTCTCAGAATACCCCTTAAGTCTAAATGTTCACATACTAGGAGTGTCTAGAGTGAAGTCAGAAGTAAATTAGTGATAAGGGACTTAAATATATTTGGATTTCGTAGTCTCGAAACTCTAGAGATGAAGGTGCAGAAAAAGTGGGTAATATGACGTGGAGAATAAAGGGATCCATCTGAGTAGACTTTCAATTTGCTCTAATTAGGATATGCAAAAGAAGGAATTACGACAGCTAATGCTTCGGAGCAGAAGCCGTGAAAATATTCTTAAAAAAGAAACAGGTCTTCTACAGCATGTCGGTGTGCAAGAGAAAGCTTTTTTGTAAAACTGTGATAATTTATAAGGCAAAACAAAATTTTATTAGAGGATTGTAAAAGTGCTTCACCTTGTAAATTTAAAAAAATGGGCCCTTTAATTTTTCCTTAAGTGTAGGAAAGTACATTTTTTTTCTAGCGTATAATTCGTCATGAGAATGTTTAACCTTTTCACTGAATTATACATCATCATTCTGCCAAGACCTGCGGAAAGAGCTGTTCGAGAAGATCCAGGTTTCATCAAGAAACACCCAAAAATTTTTATTTTCTCCTAAATCTTCATTTTCCATAAAACTTTTTGAAAATTTTCTTCTCATGCGTTGCACATTTAGTTTTTCCATTAAGCTTAAGTTACTTATAAATTTTATATTTTGCTTCTTATATTGTCAGCAACTGCCACTATGGGATCCTAAAAAATACATTCATAAATATATTTAAATCTTAAATTATTTGGCACATCTAAGGATGTATTTTTAGATTATGATACTATTAAAACGAGTTATTTTACCTTATGCAAGATCATTATTCTGATAGCATCATTTTTCAAAAAATATTTAACTATTAGGTTATATTTTGTTACCTCCGACTCATTACAGCTCTGAAGTGGGTTTCGAAGCTTTTCCGAATTGAAAATACAGTAATCACTGTGATTCATACTCTAAAAAATATCTATTCTAGGGGTTTTTTTCTTAAAACCAACAAAAATAAAAACTTAGTCCAGAATAAAATAAATTATGAAATATAAAAAATGTCAGTTAGTCACACCAAAAAAAATAAAAACTCTGCAGAGTAATCTCTTATCTCACTAATTACTTTAAAACACGAAATAACACACCCAACCACAAGAAAAATGTAATACAAAAATTGAAACGTCTTTAATCCATTACTGGACGATTTACGCCAATCAGCTGATTTTGACATTGAGTCTAGTAATTTTTGTTTTTGAAATAGCCTGCCAACGCAAAAATGTTAGCTTGGACAAACTATAGCAAATTAAATGTAGCCTATTTTTGATTCACCCTGTATATGTGGTTTAAATAAATTAATTTAATATATACAATGTGTTTTATTATTTACTATTCAAAAATTGTAAGATTAATATAATAATAAGACTCTTCACCCCACGTCTAAGCCCCAAGCCTGGTGCTTAAGCGTGGGGGGCCCCCACATGTTAGGTTTGACATTTGACGTTTGACAAGTGACATTTGACAGACGCCATTATTACTAATTGTTTAACAATTAACCATGATATTTTTCCTTTACTATGATACTCACGTGTGCTGGCGTAATACTCAGGATCCTATACATTCATTTCACCTTAATATTTAATATTCCCCTATAGCTCAGTGGTAGAGCTCTAGACTTTGAAGCGATAGGACGGCGGTTCGAATCCTGCTAGGTTATTTATTTGAAGAATTTATTTATTTAATTATTTTTAAACTGACCCTGCTGACCATGATGACGTCAGATGTAAAATGACCCTGGTGATGTTAGGTGGCTACTAATGGTTCTACAAAAACTACCCCTATTTAAAATCATCCTCTATTTTGAGTAAGGGTTGAAGATGGCACCAAAAATGCAAATCGAAGCTTAAATTTCTCCCATAAGAAATACATGGGAAAAACTACCCTTATTATGCTCGTAGTCGGTTAGCACATCTACTAAGGATGTTAAACGCAGAATAATTGAAGCTTCCAATAGTATTCGTAAAAAATATTTGGATTTAAAGAGGGAATTGGGTGAGCAAGCCGAGGTGCAATTTAAAGAATATCAGAACTCCAGTGATCAGCGACCAGAAAAGAAGCGGAGTTTGCAAGCAGATCCAAACATTCTTCAACTCCTTGACGAACATTCGCGCAATATAAAAAGACTATATGATTCTCTGAAAGCTGGCCGTTATGAAAATGCTGTTACATTGGAGAATACGTATAGACCTTTGGCAAAACTAATATCCGCGTCGATGCAGTATGGTAAACAATCTACACCATTTATACCCAAGTCTGTAAAAAGACGACAAAGTGAACACTTTTCTTCGACAGTAATAAAAAAAACCACGATTTCCACTTAATTTTACTGGCCCTGTTCAAAAACATGACGAGCCAGCTGCTCAAGAAGAGGAAGAATATAACGATAATTCAATTAATGTCGAGACACGAGAAGATAGTTCACCAATGGCTCAGGATGTGAACGATGGCGAGGAAGCTGATTTAAACAGAACTATGTATGAACATAACCCTGAAGAAAGTTACTTTGACGACGAGTTCAGAGTCGATCCTCAATATAACCCTGTTCAAATGGATAGGATTGCGGAAGAATCCTTTAGGGAATATCTAGATCAGTATGATCCGCTACCGAGAGAATATGTGAAAGGATTTATAACTGATACGGAAAACGAGTACGATCGCACATATTTAAAACATGATTTAGCCACCGATCATCTAACTTTTGGTGATTCTCGGCTTGAATTTAACGGACCGGATATTTATATTAAAGGAGAAAAATTTACTGGAACTCCTGGACTATATGAACTTTTATTTAAGACCAATCCATTAAAAAACAAATTGATCGCTCGGGATGAGCGAACCTTTGCAAAAATTATTTTGCTAACAAATGCTAGCAAGAGAAATTTTAATGAAAAGGAACAACATGTAGGAAACAGAGGTATCAAATATATGCTAACAATTTAACCATTACTTGAACGTATAAAAGAGGAAAATGCAAGAAAGCAGAGAGAACGTGACAAGCAATTACGAATTACACGTGCACAACAGCCTCAGGGTTATGGCTTACCAATCGATAGTCAGTCTGGTTTCTTACCTGATTACAAAACATTTTCCAATAATAAAATTGACTACGTTTACTGGGATGATCCAAATGAGCTTGTGGATAGATTAAAATTGTTAATGGCAAGTAAGGTAGTTGGTAATAACTCTCATGAAAACGAGATTATAAGTATTCTTGAAGAGTTAAGAGAAGCTGGTATCATTGAATAAACTGATTAGACATAGTGATACAGTATCATTAGCACGATGACTCTCGACAAATTCGGACGTAATTTAACACATCCCTATCATCTAGCAAAAAAGTTTAAAAGAGAAAA
Source organism: Listronotus oregonensis (assembly GCA_019359885.1). Taxonomy (NCBI): domain Eukaryota; kingdom Metazoa; phylum Arthropoda; class Insecta; order Coleoptera; family Curculionidae; genus Listronotus; species Listronotus oregonensis. The sequence goes on along the minus strand of JAHBCN010007168.1, from coordinate 37,836 downwards.
TGATTTGAAAGATATTCCTGAAAAGACTATGTATGGTTACATGAATATAATGTTGACTTGCGAAAAGGGTTCATCAAGGTATCTTTTTATAAATGGTTTAAAATTTGACTATTATATGTTTCCTATTAAGATTGGAATAATTGAATATGTTAACATTGATTCGCCTGTAAAAACTTTTATAAACAAAAAAGAATATAAAGTACCAAGCGATTTACTGCAGCAAGAGTTAAAATTTGATGATAAAATTACATTTTTAGGGGATAAACTAAAATCACATACTAAAATATCTGTTGAGTTTGTAATTAAATATCCTATTTCATAGGTTTGGTATATAAAACATCTTTGTAATTTTAGGTTAAGTATAGTTAGTAGAATGTTGTATTGTAATTTTATGTAATGTTAGTAGCAAATTAAATGTAGCCTATTTTTGATTCACCCTGTATATGTGGTTTAAATAAATTAATTTAATATATACAATGTGTTTTATTATTCAAAAATTATGGTTTAAATTATACGAGCTGAATAAAAGGCTCTTCGCCCCACGTCTAAGCCCCAGGCCTGGTGCTTAAGCGTGGAGCCCTACATGTTAGATTTGACGTTTGACATTTGGCCTTGAAATTATTGACGTAAACAACTATCCTTTGGCTAAGTTTTATTCCTTTAGGCGTAATACTAAGAGCGCAATGATCAATTTACTATAGGGTTACCGTCCTAATCGCTAATTGATGAATTTCGACGATTTTTAAACAGCTGTAGCGTCTTTATGGCTAAAGATGACGCCATGCGGTTTTCGCTATTCGATAGGTACGACGTTACACTAATTTTAAAAAATTTAAACCGCGCGTCTTAGACTCATCATCAGGGTTAAATAACGATTTTAGTCGATAGCACCCGAACGGCATAACTTAAAATTTCCGAGTTTGAGCAAATCAATATTAGGTCTTAGCACAAGTATCCTACGCGTAACGGCCATTTTCCAAGTCACATGGTTTTTGACATATGACAGGTGACAGATACCATTTGACATTTGACAGGTGACATTTGACAGATAGTATTGGCCACGCCCTAAATAACGCGTCACACAAGATTCCTAAATATTTAATTACGTCAGAGATATTAAGATGATAAGCTCCCCCGGGGGACGGAGGATGGTGAACCGGCCTATACTCCCTACTTTTCTTAAAAAAAATAGTGATTAATTATTTTCTTAAAAACGGTAAGATATAGGTATAGGAAGATGTTAATAAAACTTACTTAGAATTTTGTGTAGAATCCGAATATGCAATAAAAAACAGGGTGTTCTATTTAAAATTACAATGTTGCCGTTGGTTTCGGTTAGATCTGGCAACGCTGCACTTGCCAAAATATTTGTAAAATGTAGCTTATTACCTATTATGGCCGTGTGCCAAGTTTCAAAAACTTCTTTTTTTTGGTTCCCCAAAACTTTTAATAGGACACTAAACGTGAATCACCCTGTATATGTTAGTCTCTTCAACAAGGCATCACCAATAATCAGATGTTTTAATTTTACTGGAAGGAGCTTGTGATTTACCCAGTCTAAGGTCTTGTATCGTATATATACTAATAACCTGGTAACCAGTTCGATGGTCTCAGTTATATAATTTTGGTAAGGTAAAACGATAGTTTCGGTAGAACATTTTTGCAACATATCCACAATTATACCGCTAGTATAAAAAGAGTATATAATAATAATTATAATAATACTTCTTTATTTCAAATTATAATTAACAGGTTAACATAAAATGAAATGACGTCAATAAAATAGCACTGTGGCTACCATTCCTTATCTAAAAAGTCTTTTAGGCTATATGGTTCAGTCTCTATTAACACTTTTTTTAATGCCTTTTTCCACTTTGACACACTATTAATAGACTTCATTGTATTTGGTAAACCATTAAACAGCTTAATACACATCTAATAAGGACTTTTTTCTGTAATAGTGAGCCGATGTCGTGGATATATCAAGTTATTTGTTCTCGTATTAGTTATATTTACAGATTCAAACTTATCTCTATTTTTAAACAAAAACATCAGACACTCAAAGATATAAACAGCATATATTGTCAATACATTTAATTTTTTAAATATTCCTCTACAAGAGTCCAAGAAATTCATTTTATTAATTGTTCTTATTACTCTTTTTTGAATAACAAAAACTCTTTGTAGCTCTGAGCTACTTCCCCAAAACAGTATTCCATATCTCAGTACAGATTCAAAGTTTGCATGGTATAGAATTTTTAATGTGTTTAAATTCATATAGTTCGAAACAACTTTTATCCCATAACCTATACTACTTAGTTTTAGACATAGACTGTTTATATGACTGCTCCATGACAAAAATTCTTCTATAGTTAAACCTAAAAATTTAGTGTTTTCATCTAATGTAATTTTTTTTCCACATAAAGTAATATTTTCAGGCTTTTCTACTTTGGTTTGTTTGGTTCGAAATAAAAGTAGTTTTGTTTTATCATTATTTAACAGTAATTTATTTTGTGAAAACCAGTTACTTGTAATGTTAAAAGCTGATTCTGCATTTTGAACAAGACTTTGTATATTTGATCCGGAAACCAGGAGATTTGTGTCATCAGCATAGTTTGTTAATGTTAAACCACCATTAACATGCGCAATATCATTTAAAAAGATTACAAATAATATAGGTCCAAGAATACTGCCCTGAGCTATACCAATACTGTTTTTCTGTATATTTGACTTAATTTCTTTATTATTACACTGCACCACTACCCTTTGAGTTCACTCTGAAAGGTATGACTTTATCCATTCATAAGCATTACCCCTAATACCATACCTATTTAATTTATACAATAGCAAATTCCTATCTATGCAATCATATGCTTTGCTTAAATCTAAAAAGATACCTAGGGCTAGGTTTTTGTTTTCAAACTCATCTAAAATAGCTTTTGTAAACTGAAAAATGGCAGATATAGTTGATCTACCACTTCCCAAGTATGCATGCTGTGTATCCGACCATAGCTGACACTTATTCATAAAATGTACTAATCGAGAGCACATAGCTAGTTCAAATAGTTTTGAAAAACTGGGAGGAATACTAATTGGTCTAAGATTATGGAAATCCTTTGGACATCCTTTTTTATGGAGTGGTATAATTTTTGCTAGTTTAAGCTGCGTAGGAAAAATCCCAAATTTCATTGAGTTATTAATTATGTATCTCAGAATATCAATAGTCTCGACAATTGATAGTTTTACAATGCTTGTAGGAATTTCATCATCACCGCTACTATATTTATTTTTTAATTTTTGTGTCATCTCTAATAATTCGTTAGTAGTTAAAGGTACTAAATACATTGACTGATTATTATGGGGAATATTACAATTAAAAGGTGCTGTAGTATTGTTTTCCCTTATTTTTGGAATTATATTTAACAAATAAGCGTTAAAATCATTTACCAACTTAAGAGGGTTTTCAGCAAAATTTGTCTCATTATTCTTAAATTTACCATTTATTTCATTACAAGTAGCCCACAAACATTTATTTTTATTATCCGATGATTTTACCTTATTTTCAAAATTTTTGGCTTTTTCGTCTCTTATAAGCTGGTCATAATGTTTTTTAGTTTCATTATAAATAGGTTTAAATATGTTATTATTTCTAGATAATATCAGCAATGTATCCAACCTTTGTTTGCAATTTATAATATTTTCACTCTTTATTAGCTTTAGTTTGTTTTTATATGTCATTATCCTAGGAAAGCATTGATTAAAAATTCTTATGTATGTAGAAATAAATGTATCCCATTGTAAATTAACATTTTGTTCATTTATCTGGAAAACATTTTCCCAATCCTGCTCCCTTAAAGCTCCCAAAAAGAGACTTTTATTTTCGTCTGTAAAAAATCTTTTATGTATGAAGTTAATCTTAGGTTTATCTATATTAAAAAATAAAAATTGTGCCATATGATCGGAAATATGTGTTTCAACAACATTTGTTTCATATGGGCTTTCTAGATTGGTGAAAATATTATCCAAACAACTACTAGACAGATGAGTAATTCTAGTATTTTGAAAAACTGTTGCCCTTATATTATAAAAATTTAAAAGTGAAAATAAATAATTTTTATGTACATTATCCTTTAGCATTTCGATATTAAAATCTCCCGCAACAAATATTAAGGCGTCATTACTAACTTTAGATAACATATTTTCCGGTTTTTCATAGAACAATTCTTTGTTGCCTAGGGGCGGTCTATATATACAGATAAAATAATAACTTTTTTACCATTAACTAAACATTCAACAGCGGCACACTCACATTCGTTTTGCACAGACAGACTGTTTATATTTTTAAATACTCTATAGTTTATTGTTTTTTTAACGTACACTGCACTACCACCATGAAGACCTTCTCCTCTGCAAAAACATGAAGCTAATTTGAAATTTTTGATTCCTAGTTTAGATAACTCCTCTTGTGTTTTCCAGTGTTCTGTAATACACAAACAGAAGCACTCCTGATTATCCCTAAGGATCTCTTCTATACGGTCAATGCTATTTTCGATCGATTGTACGTTTTGGTGTATTATACAGAGATTATTTTGTGACGGAGATTTTTCATTTAAACTAAAAAAGGTTTGGTTTCTAAGTGGTTACTGTAATTTGTACTGTCTCTGTAATTTGCGACTTTTTCCAGAAATGCAGGACATTTGGGATCTCTGGCAGTATGTATGCGATCTTTTAATTTTAAACGTTTGCAATTGGGACAATCTAATTGTGTGCTTTCAGGACAATGTTTGCCTTCGTGCTTTCCACCACACTTGTGGCAACAAAATTCTCCTTTGCAGTACTTTGCTATATGACCAAATAAACAACATTTATAGCACATGGCAATATTATAATATTCCTGCATATACACTTTGGTCAAGTCAAAAGTCACATTTTCAGTTTTCATAAGCCATTTAAAAATGAGGCTATTAGTTTGAAATATCCAATTTTCCCTGCGATTATTTCTGCACTCTTTACACGTTACAAATTTAATTTTTTTGCTGCAATCATCACCAAAGTTTTTCTGTATATTTGGGTTTTCCTCCATTAAAGTTTGCAAAAATTCTTCGGTTGTGTACCCCTTTTCAATGCCAGTAAACATTATCATAGGATCCGTATTTTGTAGCTCTTTGATTTCAAAATCCTTTTTTGATTTAAGTGCTTCCGTTAGTTTTGTTTGTTGCTCTACATTCTGACACTCTACGAGGACTCCTCCTCCTTTCAGTGTTTTTATATTGTTAAATGTTCGAGAAATGTTACTATTGCCATTAAGATTTTGTTTAATTTCCTTAAGAACTTTCCTTGAATCATTTTCATTGGTTATTCTTACTATGGTTTCAAGTTTTCTTATTTGTGGTGGTGTTGTCCAATTTTCATTACTCGTATTTGTTGTTTCCGCTTTATTCTGCCTTACCATACTGCTGTATGTTTTTACTGGTGGTACTGTATTGTTTTTAGGTGTGTCTATAGTGATTATTCGTTGGGTGTGTCTATACAACCTTCTTTAATGCTGTCCAATAAAGTAGTTTTGGCAGTAACTTCGCTTGTAGTAACGTTTTTGTTTGTGAATTTAATAGCCAATTCCAAAATTTGCTTTTCAATTTGTCCAATTCGGTAGGCGAGTTTTGTAACCATTTTGTGTAGAATAAAAGCTGCATCTCGCACCTTTTTTTTGTCCATGTTATTATCCTCTGAAAAGTCATGTATAATTTCCAGATAATTTATTGCAACTTCCAATAGATCCGATGTGGGCTATTGCGTCAGATCGACAAATGGGTCCATATTATTAGTATTAGAATTTTCCATAAATTCTTCTACATCCTTGTTTTGTTCCTTACGGATTTTTTCTCGTCCTTAGGTTTCTGGGCTTAGCTCAGATCTATTTCTCTTAAATGTGCCGGCAACATCATTTTCTTTGCGTCCCATTACTTTCTCTGGTGGAGGTGTTCTCAAAATGGAACGAGTAGGCAAAACACTTCTTGTTGATTTTTCTCATTAAAATTATTTTCGTCCGTATACAGCTGAAATGTATTTGTTCCTCCCTGTATATCATGTTCTTTGAGTTCAATACACCGTTTATTATTTTCAGTGTTTACATCCTTTTTTTGTAGTCTATGTTTATCGAGATAAGTTTTCATATCTTCACTTTTTTTGTCCGCATCGGCACCGATAATTTTAAATATTTTTTGTTTTGATAAGGACCCTACTGAATAATGTCTATTAAAAATATGTTTTTTTTGCTTATTTTCCACACTACCACGTCCGTCACTTTCGCAACTCATATCAGAATTTTTTCTTTTGATATTTAAACTTCGATTTTCTACTTTTAAATATAAAAATAAACACAGAGCGAATAAACACGTCCGACCGCTTTTAGATTCTAAATATAAAATCGGCAGTTTCTTAACACAAAAAGGAAAAACCATCAGAGTCAAAGGAAAAACTTGGCGAAAGCTTAAAAAGGAGCATGTAGTTGTGAGCCACTGTGCATTGCGACTGTGCTCCGAAATACAAAATAAGCAATATCGTTAAATGGAGCGAATACTAAGATGGAAACAACTTTTATTGGCACAAACAAATTAAGAGCAGTGTAGAGTGTAGACACGGTTTTAAAACTCTTTACAAGTTATATTAACATCATGCTGTTAAAGTACAGAGGCCGATTCCAGTAGGGCGAAGTAGTCGTTATGGCGGGCATATCGATTACAAAAAGTCATAATATACAGTTGTTGTAGAAACAACGCATAGCTTAAGTTATAATTATTACCCTGTACATATTTAAAATATATTTTATTCAAGTTGAAACGTATTTATACTCCTTTGTTAAAATATAAACAGTCTGTTTTGCCGACATCTAAAAATAACTCAAGAGATAAGCGTTCTCTTTGTGGTGTTAACCGAAAAGCCGCTGCTATTCCAGCAACGAGGTAAACCCCCTCTCTCCTCCCAGCAACGAGGTAAACCCCTTCTCTCCTCTCAAGCCCTTCGCTTTAGTCCATACGACAGCAGACGACAGTATAGATCACCCCTGGCCAACTTCTTATGGGGATACTCGTACAGATTCCAGAGAAATAGAAGCTGACAGATTCTTACTTCAACGGGTATAGTTTGTCGCGGCCGAGGGGCGTGCTCTGAAGATTAGAAGAGTTTTGGTGGTGTCCAATAGCCGTAGAAGGGTAAATGCGTAAATGTGTTATAGTCCGTGCTCCATATCGCTGATATGTTATCTCTTTATAGCCTAGAAAAGTGCTATATCTCCCCGTTGATGTATCAGGACGTCTGAGAAAGAGTTCCTGATTCTCTTGTGTGCATACCCGTTTTCGTAGTGACGACTTCTGGGTACTCCGTGGTTGTAGTAATTACAATCATCTGATACCACTAAATACAGAACAATCAGTGCGCGTCACTTTTTAAGTATCGGCGGCACTTTTATCTTAAAGCGGTTTTTATTAACAAAACAAAGGCAATAAATTGGACGGAAAGTTGGTGTAAGAAAATATGTAAAGTAAAATATTGTGATATGTTGTAAACTTTGTCGTGTAGCAGAAGTATGCATATATTGGTTTGAGAATCCCCTTTATTTTTTATGACTTTCACGTTACGTACCAATAAATGGTTTTTAAGTTAAATCGAGTTATTTATTTGTGTTAAGAGCCTAAATTAGGAGCAGCCGATTGTAGAAGAAGTCACAGAGACAGTAACTAAAATAATATAATAAAAAATTAAGGTATTACCCAATGTTAATTAAATAGTTCCCAAAAGGGTAAGTACCTCTCCCCCCCTGCCTACCCTTTTAAACGCCACTGGTGATAATAAAGAAAGCTTTTATTGTACTAAACTTAATGTTTACCCGTTCAAGAAATAGAAAAAGTCATTAAAAATTAAAAAGGACTTTTTGGCGGTTTCTATAGGATTCAGATAAGTGTGAACACTGTACCCGTTGAGTTACATTCCTAAAAATTATTAAGTGATTATAAAGAAAGCTTTTTGTAGTACTAAATTCTAATGTCACCCGTCCAAGTAAAGTCCATTGAAATGTTACATTTTTGGGCTAACCTTGCGTTTTTTAGAGGACGCAATTTTATTGTTGGGATGTGTGGGGGAGGTCACCAGGAGCTTAACTTCAAGTTTGTGGGGTTGCAACCCTTGTCCCGCGACCGCTATATTAGAAAAAGAGGCGCAAACATCTTTTTCGCTATATCTCCCAAACTATGCATCTCACAAAAATTTTGTAAAGACATAGTTTGTAGTAAATCGCTTTGTCTACAATTTTTTTTATTTAACATTTTTCAATAAAATAACAAATAAAAAAGTTATTAACAAAAATATGAAAAAATTTCTTTTTTGTTATATAACTTCTTTATTTTTGATTTCACCACGAAATGACCTTTAGCCAATCTTATAAAGCATTTTACAACCAACATTTTGACCTATTTTTGACCTATTATTTTTTGGATTTAAGGAATTTATGGGCGCTCCAGAGCGCTCCAAAGTGGACCAGGTTCTTACTACATTTTTCTTAACATAACTATATTATTAATTACCTAAAAATGACCTTTTTTCTTACTATACAACTTAAAATATTCTTGTTTTTTACAATAATTTCTAACGCGCCCTTCAAGTTTTATATATGGAGACGTTATGGCTGAGTATTTGGTGTTTCTCCATGTTTTCTCAGGATGTGACACAACATCAGCAGCATATAAAATAGGTAAACTGAAATTTATTAAAATTGTGGAGAAACATCCTAAGTTAGCTAGCGGTATTCCTCAGTGAGAAAGTGGATCCATCTTTGCTCACTCTCGTTGGCGTAGGTTTTTTCGTTGCTTTATACGGCGGTAATAACGATGCTTCACTGGATAGCATAAGCTACAAACGCTTCGCCAAGGCAGTAAGCAAGAACACATTTAGTTTGTCATCGCTTCCTTTAACACAAGATGCAGCCCGTTTCCACAGTCTCAGAGTTTTTCACCAGGTGCAGTGCACATTGGGGCTAAAAAAAGCATGGAAACATTTGGATACCAATCCAAACTTTGAAGCCTCCAGAACCCCCTGATCTAATGAAATTAATTTTCTGTAGATGCAAAGGGAATTGTGGGAGCATGTGTGGTTGCAGAAAAGCAGGTCTGAAATGCTCTGCAGTGTGCCTCAATTGTTCTGGAGAAACCTGTACCAACATCATGGAGGTATCGAAATTAATGGAAAGAAATAAATTCGAAGATGAATTACCAACAATGACTTCGATTTTAACTCCTGTCATTCTCCAAACCAATTGTTTTAAATAGTGAGGGAAGCCTGAGCCCCTCCTCCAAGTATACGGCACTGGATAAAGATGCGCCTTGATGCTACAGATTTTTAACAAATTTTTTTTCTGTCGTTTTTATAATAGGTTTTTTTATCCTGTAACCAGTCTATAAAGACTTAATGTCCAAGTACTATCGGACCGTGGGTGTCTTAAATGAAGCAAGAGGTAGTTTATTAACAAGGAAGCTAAAATTTGGGGAAGGAGAAACATCTGCAGGCATCAGATTCCGCTATTCAGAGACTCTAGAGATTAAGAAATAAACAAAGTGGGAAATTCTTGACCTCTCCAGATGAACTGCATAGCATAAGACCCCCAACAGATAGCCGGTGGGCATAAAAAGCGATAAATACGTTTTCATTTGCGTATATCATTTTTCTTTAAAAAATACTTTTTAAATCGCACTTTGAGAAATTTTTACAAAATTGTTAATACAAAATGTTATACTCTTAAAGTGATGCTACTTGGGCTACGGGCTAATTTTTGACGTAATTTGTTTTGGTAAGGGACTTTTTTGCCTAACTTATTAAAAAAGGTTAAAAAGTAATATTTCCTCTTAAACTTTGCCGTGGTTTAAGAAAGCCATAACTTTTAACTTTTAATTACACCTCGCACAGTCAAAAATGTAAAAATGACTAATTTTAAAACGCCGCTTCACTAAAAATTATTTTATAACTTCAATTGGAAAAGTCCTGCAAACTTTTATATTTAACACTCAAGATTTACCGCCGAGCGATCGTCAAAATTAAAGAATTATGGGCCAGACTTTTCACAACTTTATCTTTCGTATTAAGTAATTTAATGCTTTCTGAGCAAATCTTCATCTATATTAAAAATGCCTTTAGTTCACGTGAATGCATTACAAATGAAATTGCAAAAGATTGGATTACTTGTCTATCTTGGTAATTTTTGCCATGTCACAGTAAAAAACATTTAAAAACACTAAAATTTTGGAATTCCATTGATTTTATTTGTAATTTAATACACAACGTTTCTGTTAATGATGTATCTTCAACCGTTTTCAAGTCCGTTGTTCACCGAAGCTTGACCAATTTTCACGGTTCAGCAATGACTGCCAGATATTCAGAATGTCGATACTAGGCTTGCTAACTACGTTTTGGTTGTTTACCTTTATTTCAGCTTCATTATTTTTTTTTCTTTCAGTCGGTTTCTATATGAATAATTTTTGTTCCCAACCATTGTATGTGGTGTTCTTGTGACCATGCATGCTTTGCAACTCCTGACTTCGGCGTTTCACCTCGTTTAGTTTTTTTTATGTTCTTTTGCTTTTATATAAGTGTTTTTTTTTGTTTCTCCAATATATACCTTACCACATGAACAGGGAATTTGCTAGATATAGTATTTTTTAAAACATTGGTGTCCGATCTCATCTTAGTAAGAATACTTCTTGAGTGCTTTAGGATTTAAATACCGTTTTAATATTATACTTTTTCGAGATTCTGCGGATCTTTTTCGAAATTTCTTTAATATACTAATTGTCATAAATGTTTGGTCCCGTTTAGTCTTGTTCAAATTAAAGTTTTTTGTCTGTTTTGAAATTTCTCGATTGCTTCCTTAACTAGTCTCTCTCTAGTTTTATTAGTTATTTCTTCTTGCATGAATTCCTCACTGTTACTGTTACAAAAAGTTACTGTGTGGTTGTATAAAGTAAAAGGTTTTTCCAATAGGGACGAGTAGATTTGGACAGTCTCTGGCGGCCATGTTGTTTAGACGGCATCTATCAAATCGGGTGTTTATTATTTAGCTTCTAAAGAGAAATCACCATGAAAAGATATAGCGTTGAGTAGAACGTGCCAATGATTAAACTTCATTATCAAAATGGGTGTTCTTTTGTGGCAACGATGCGTGCGTTGCGCCGATTTTATGGATTACATGGTCGTCCTTCCCAATCGACTATTCAACTTTTGGTAGCCGAATTTGAGTCGACTGGCTCTATGAACAGTCAGCCAACACTCGTACGTAAACGAAACGCAAGATCCGCCGAAAAATTCGCTGATGTTCGTAAGAGTTTCAGGACAACCTGAGGCAGTCAAATCCGCGCCGTGCACAAGGCCTTTCGAAGACATCAACTTGGCAATTTTGCGTCGGGACTTAGACTTGCACCCGTACAAAATCCAACTGACCCAAGAGCTGAAGGTAAACAACCATAGACAACGTCGTAAGTTCGCTCACTGGGCCCATTTTTGGATAAACTTGTACGTCAACAAACAATATGGCTGGATTTGATACGATACCAATCCACACGAGGTCCACCAAGTGGCAATGCATCCGCAGAAAGTTATTGTCTGGTGTGGATTATGGGCCGGCGGCATCATCGGTCCGTACTTCTTTGAAAACGACGATGGCATTGCCATCACCGTTAACGGAGAGCGCTACCGTTCGATGTTAACCAATTTCTTTTGGCCTAAATTAGATAAAATGAATGTGAACGACATGTGGTTTTAACGGGACGGCGCAACATGCCACACAGCTTAAGCCACAATGCACATCCTGCACTAGCGATTTGGAGAGAAGGTTATCTCATGCTGAGGTGACGTGAACTGGCCACCGAGATGGTGCGATTTGACCCCGTTGGATTTTTTCTTGTGGTTTTTTAAGCCGCAGCTCTATGCCAAAGGCCGCAAACAACCTATCATCTTAAAATCAAGATAACCCATGCTATCGCTCAAATTTAGCATTATCTATGCCCCCAAGTCATCGAAAATTGGACCTTACAGATGCGCGCGACAGCGATGCCGCGGTGGTCATTTGAACGATGTCACATTTCGCAAATAGTGTCATCGATAGGCCTTTTATATATAAAAAATAAAACACAAAAATTGTTAATATCTCAAACACAACTTGTTTTATTCAATTTAAACATCTACACGTCCCTATTGGAAAATCCTTAACATATGACCTCTTGTTTCATTCCGTTAGAGTGACTAGAATTCTGGAATATTGTCCAGTATGGATAGGTTTTCGTATACCGAGGTTTGTATATGTCCATTATTTCTAACGTTAATAAATATAACGTCGAAAAATGTAGAGCCAGATTTTGTCCTTCTTCATTGTGAATTTTATATAAGGTCACAGGCAATTTAGATGTTTTAAGAAACTTTCGAGTTCTATATCATTACCTGTCCATATATTAAAAGTATCGTCAACATATCTTAGTCAAACTTTTGGTTTGATTGGTGCAGTTTTAATGCGTATTCCTTAAACCATTTAATAAATAATATGCTACAACTGAAGAAAGCGATAAACCCATAGAAAGTCTTGAAAACGGTTGAAGATACATCACTAACCAAAACATTGTGTATCAAATAACAAATAAAGACAATGGAAGTCCAAGATTTTGGTGTTATTGCAACCATAACATTGTCTTTAAGTAAACGTTAAAAATATTTAGTTTTGATAGACATTTGGTTTAATTAAAGAAAAAAGTTTATTATATTAGAAATATATTTTAATTAAAAATATAATATAACTTTTAATTAAGGAATTACTTATTACCAAAAGAACTATGACGCCAACACAAATAACTTGTTTAAAATTGTAAAACGCAAATTTGCCAAGATACAAAGTTTTTATATCCATAACCAGTGTATTGTTCTGCTATGCAATTTTGTTGTTATAATTAAAGCAAACAAAATAAAAACGATGTTTTTAAAAAGTCTTTATTAGGAAAGATGATTTAATATCAAAGCTAACTTAAAATTAAACGAGAAAAAGATTATGGTTTTCTAGTGAACCGCAACAGCTGCTGTGCACTCTAGATGTTCCAGTCCTCTTAAAGAATGATAGACCCAACTTTTTGCAACTTTACATTTTATATTAAGAGTTTTTACGTCGTGATGAATTCTAAACAAATTACTTTAAACCGCACAAGTTTTCCCTGCCGGAAACTTTTGGAAACAAAGTTTTTCGAGGGTCCTATTTGTGAAATTTATTCTTCTTCTACATGGAATAAAATACGGTATGTGATTTATTGAAATATTCTTTTAAAATATCTGTTTATGCATGTATACCGTGTGAAACATTTTTCTTGCAAATAAATTTGTTTTAAGCAGTAAAAAAATAGGTAAACGATTTTCTTAAATTAATAAAAAAAATTATATCTATACACATAAACGGGTAATACATGTCGGCGCCATCTACTGACCAAAGGGCGAAGCATACTTCTCTCAACCTATAGTGTCATTGAGTTGCCGAGATAAAATGCTGTTACCAACATTTTTTAACTAACTCTGTGAAGATTTCACCTAACGACATCGGTTTCCATCTATATCAGATCTCAATTAGATATGCTAGTCGTAAGTTAAAAGGAGTGTACTTTGGTCAGCAGATGGCGTAGACGTCTGTTACCCGTTTATGTGTTTTAATAAATACTAAATTAGGTATACTTGTATACTATATACTATACACGGCTGACAAACCAATTTCTTGCATGCAGACATTTTCAGTGCGATAAAAAAAGCTGTCAATTTAATAGGCAAAGGCACTTTAAGTGATGCAGAAAATAGCTGGACAGCTTGTACTGCATCCCCCTGCATGTTTCAGCCAATAATATGCTAACAAATCAGCGACGTCTGTCGTCATATTGGATGTGGAACAGAAGACATTGTTGTCGTTCTCATTTCAATCTGGGGCCATAAAAATTGGCATGCAAGCTTTTGCCTTGCCAACCATGTAGATCAAAACCAAGGAAGTTTAAAGGTGTATGGAAGCCCAATACTGTAGAACAAAATTGTCCAGGCGTGCAGGGCAGCGGGAATAGGGGGATTGGCCCCGCGGAGTTATTAATAATTAATAATTTTGATCTTTTAAAAGAATGTACCAAATTATTAAATGAAATAAAAGTACCTAAATGTAAACCTTATTGCTTTTTAATAATCCACAAAAATACACAAACATTGTGGAAATCATCTAAAAGATAGTTAAGATTGCCTTACTTTTCTCACTGCTATTTCCTATGAAATTTTCATTATTCTATTATTCATAATTGGTATATTATTATTTTTTTGGTTACCTAACGTTACGTCTTATAAGAAGCACCTAATTTAAATATAAGAAATACTTACCTAAAGTAAAAAATGCCGGGTATGTTACCCTTGGATTTGCAAGACAAAACCATACAACCTCTAATCATTTTGTTACGATATTATAAGTAACAAACAATAAAGACAAAATTATAGTCACAATTTAATAAACACTAATCACTAAAATAAGAAGGTTTTTATCAATCCAAAAAACACAACCACAAAATATAGGTACTCACACAAAGCAAAACAATCAAACTAATACGGCGCAAAGGGCACAAACCACAACGAAAATGACGAGTGATGAGACGACGACGGTTGACGGTACAGCGCGGATATAGTTTCATACGCGCCGCGCGCGCTCTTGCACCAAAAACCTTAGACAACCTAAGACCAAAAACGGTATTACGGCTCTCATAAAAGTATAATGTGTTGCCTAACTACACACTGATTTATCAGTGTGTAAGTAGGAACACATTAAATTATTTCGTGGAATTTTGTTGTCGCAGAATCGCGGGGCCCTCACAGTTATTTTCATATTGGGCTGGACATTTTTTGACGAATGGGCCATACATTGGGCTTCCATCATTTAACTTCCTTGATCAAAACCCTTTCCAAGCTGTCTTTAAAGGTATAATCTCTTACAAAGTTAGTTAAGAAATTAACTATATTATTGTTAACAGTTCGTCCAAGTATGAGGCATACATTTCCAAATGCTTTAAAATTATATCGCTTAGAATATGACATTTGGATGATTTTAGGGAATCAAAGTTTTGTAAATTCAAATTACTGTAATAATCGTCCGTGGTAATACACCCAAAGTGAACAAAAGCAGCATGCAAATATTCATATGCAAGTCAAAAATATAAAATAGCCCTATAATTGTTAATACATAGGGATTTTCTAAAAAATAAATTTAAAATTGGATAAACATTACTACCGGGGGATTGTTCTTATTTTCACCATCAAAATAGATAGACATGTCTTAACAAGATACTTTTATCTTCCTGTACTTGTTTCAACAACATAAAGCATTAAAATATAATAAATTATGAATAAAAGCGCAATATAAAAGCTCAAGCTGCATATGCCAAATATATTGCTATTCAGCAGTTTTAAGCTGTTACAACTTTTTTAGTACAATACATAACATTTTCTAATTTATTTTAGAATAAATAGAAACTGCAATTTGAATAAATTTTAAATTTTTATCTTTAACCCAATAAGAGTTATTTAAAGGTAAAATTAAGCCCAAATTTTTTTTTTTAAAAATTAATAAAAATTAAAGGGTTGGTTTAATAGAAAAAATAATATTTGTAGTTGTACTACCATATATACATAAACTAACAAATAAAAAAAATTGTATTTGACTCTCTTTAAAAAAAAATAAAAAAAGTTAAATTTCGCTGGATTTTACATTTAATTTGTTTCGTTTTTTAAAATAGGGAAAAGAGAAATATTTAAATAAATTATTTAACCTTTATTTTACTTTGCTTAATAATAAACAAGATGATTTTTGTTTCATTCCTTACAATTGCAAAATTGATGGATTAAAGCCAAAACGGCCGCCATCAATAAACTGCTTTAAATAAAAATTTAAAAGAATTAGTATTAGTCTTAAACTATAGAAGATACATCCTGGAAAGTACCATTATTTTTAAAAATTATCAAGCAACCAATATTTTTTTTGGACCACTTAAGATAAATTGACCGCTAACATTGAATTTTTGTGAATACGTTATCTTCAAACGTGTTTTGACACGTGATATGGACCTCTGCAGGTCGTAGTTGACCGTAGTTGACCCCCAAAGGTTAACAGACATTGCTCCTTCAGAAAATAACTACTGAAGTATAACAAAAAAAACATTATAAAAATTAACTAAATTAGAAAATATTTCATTACCTTAAAAACTTCTTTTTTCTTCTTTATCTTATAAATATTTAATAAATTGAAAATTCATGTTGACCGTTTAAATGTAACTTCTCAAGAAGTTTAAGTAATTTTTTTCTAAAACATACAAAAATGTTCCTTTCACTTAGTGTTTAACTCTCTGGAGGAATAATTTAATCTAAACGTGAAGGCAGATGTTACTTTAAAATTCTTTTAAGTGTGATTTATTTTAACGAGGACTTGACAATAAAAAAATATCGTGGGCTTTTTGTGGTTACAAAAAATTCAGAAAAAATTTATTAAATTTGAACTAACATGAGAAAGATTATTGAGCTAAAATATAAATTGGCATTACCTTTAATAATGTTAGGCCAAAATTAAGATGCAATTAGTATTTTTAGTCGCCCTCCTTTCAATTAAAGAAATATTTATACAATGTGCTTTTTAAAGCTCATATCAACATATACATAACAGACCAAATTTAAATTTTTTCCTTTTCGTTTGCCAGATATTAAATAACAAAATTTTACTTACAAAATAAGCCTAATTTTATTCACATTGATAATATTTTTTTAATACATATCAAAAATTTAGGGCAAGATAGTTTTTTTTTAATTTTAAATATACAGGGTGTGTCATAAAAAGTTGTCCGCTGTCATTTTTTAATTTCTTTATTGAAACTTGGTAGGTTTGCTATTGTAATAAAAGGTTATTTTTATACATATTTGACAAGCTTTCTGACTACCAGTCTCACCGAAAATGACCGAAAATTTTGTTTTTAAATGGGCACCCTGATTATTTTTGAATTTCTTTTTTTTTTATCTATTTTTTTAGCTCTTAATAGACTAAGAAAAAAAATTTAATTGAATTTAAAAGCTCAGAATAGTTAAAAATGATAAATATAATAAATATGAATATTATATATATAGTTATAAAAATAATATATATAATATATAATATAAAATATATATATCATATATATATATATATATATATATATATATATATATATATATATATATATATATATATATATATATATATATATATATATATATATATATATATATATTTTATATATATATAATATATATTTATATTAAATATTGTAAAACACAATAGAAGTATTTTATTGAACATAGAAATTTACAGCATTTATTTGAGAAAAGTAAGTCTTTACATAATGTAAAGCAAGCGCCCTTAAAAAACATTTTGTGGAATAGTGCAGCTAAAAAAACGATCTAAGGAATTTAAATGCAAATGCCTGCAAAAGAAATCCGCTTCGGTCTAAGAAAACGAATAACTGGTTTCAGTATCCTCAAAGAACTTAAAACAGTATTAAATGATACTGTTTCGAATTATTTTAGTCCAACAATGCCGAATTAAAGAAAGAAATGCGTTCCTAATTTCACTTCCATTAGATAGAAGAAAGGAGGAAGATCCAAATTTATATAAAAAAAATGTTGACTGGTAAAGAAATGTTTACTACTGCAGAATCCACATAATAAGATACATTTATGGGCTCATAAACCGCCAAGAAGGTATGAAGCAATGAAATATTAACAACAAAATTCATACCTGGTGTGGTATTTTTTTTATAATTATATTTGGCTTACCTTTTTTTATTTAACAAACCAAACTACTACAACTGTTAAATAAAAAATTCTTAATTAACAAAAAAAAAAAAAATATACATATAAACGGATCGGACATAAAAGTTCTGCTGACCAGAACCGAGGTCATCACACGAGAAAAATTAGCCTAACTTTTCCCCGGTGACTTATATGCATAATCACCGTCATAAAGCTTTAAATGTTGTGCAGTTGAAAAAAAACTTTATTATTGCAATTGTCAAAGTCTATAAATGACATCCATCAAAAATATTTTCATGGCCAATGCGATATATGTCCGATAAAGACAATCAACATCCACGCCAACCGTTGGATCAGTCACTATAAATTTTAAAGTATAAAAACAATAAAAAAGCGCTAGCAGCATTTTTAGTACAATATAAAACTTTTTTTAATTCTCTTGTAATATATACATAAAACTACAATTATTTAAATTTCAAATTTTTATCTTTCACCCAATTTAAGGTATTTAAAGACAAAATTAGGGATTTTTCAAGAAAATGACTTTTGTAAAACCCTATAAAAACTGAAGGTTCGTTGGTTTATTACAATTTATAATATTAATAATAATACTTCCCACATACTCATACGTATACATTTAATATAACAAGATGGTTTTTGTTTCATTCGTTTAAGACAAATACTTTTAAAATTATTAATATTTTTGTAAACCCCTACAATTACAATATTAAGCATGTGCAGCAAAACCAAAATGACTGCCATCAATAAACTGTTTAAGTTAAAAATTTAAAAAAAATGGTTTAACCACCTTGGATCACTTTAAATGGAATAACCCTTAGGTAAGCGGGGGTCTATCCAAAACGGAAAAACTGACAGGAAAAAATTTATGGGGTCCTGTATTTTAAATTATCCAGAATAAACGGAAAAAATTTGTTAAAAAATTTAAAATTTTAACGTTTTACAACCATCACATATAAATTTTCAGTAACCCTCGAAAAAAACCAGTGTTAGTTTTAAAATTTTAAAAATAAAAACTCAAGGCCTGATGAGTTATCATCATTCATTTATTCATAAATGCTTTGGAATCCTGTAATAACCGCCCGGATTTACTGCGCCTATATTTTTTGAAAAAAATTTAGTTTTAAAAATATTAAAATATTCGGAAGGCAAATTTTTCATTTCCTTTTCATTGAATAAAATTATGTCACATTCTTTATGAACTTTTAATTGCAATAAAAAAGTTTTATAAAGGGAAAATATTAAGTTATGGGGATACGGAAGTTAAAAGGTTTTTAACTTTAACTTCATTTTCTAGTGGAGGACCGTAAAGAAAGGTTCTGTCATTAGTCTAGTTTACACCGCGAGGACTATTTCTTAAATGGATCAAATTAAAGACTTATTTTTCTTATGATTAGTACACAGATGTTAACGAAACTAATTTTGGATAAATTGAAATTTAAGTTTAACTCTAGCACTAAAATGGGGGTTTTTCCATATGATTATAACCTAATCTTGTTTTTTTTTATATTTATTGTTATATTAATTAGATAAAAAGTTACAGATAAATACCTACGGAACTTCATAAACGAAAAAGCAACAAAAATATTTGCAGGTTGTCTGGAATTCTTCGTTTCTCTTGCGAAACGCCAACTAACAAAGATCAAAGCTGTCACTTTGGTCCATATTTGATTTCCTCTCGTTGAGATGGGTTAAACTTGAATAGCACATTTAGGACGTGTTTAAATCAAAAAAAAAGTACGCGGAACGTCATTCAGAAGTCGAACTAAAAATTTGGTCCACCCCATGTAAACAAGGCTATTGATCGTTTAGGAATAGGCCACCTACACATATTTAAAATTGTGGTTAAAATAGCTCTTTGTACAGGATTTTCATTTACATTTTAACACCCACTTACAACGATAACAAAAAAAGGAAAGAACTTTATAAAAGTTTTATAGTTTTTCATCTATTTTTTAAGCATACCGATAGAAACAAATAAATATTCAAAAATAGGAAAAATGTATATAATTACGTCACACGAATTTCATGATTATTTGCCCTCACCGCCCCCCCTCCCTGTCAGAACTTGTCACTTTTGTGAGACCCCCTTCCCCCTAGTGTGGGTGTGGTTACGTCACATATTTTAAAATTTTACATTTAAACATCAAACCAGTAATTTAATTTTTTTTAATTTTCATTAACAATATTTTTGAATAGAATTAACATCAAATCAAATATTATATAGTTAATTGACAAAATAACAAAACAGAATTTTTAAGATTTTCGTTTACATTTAAGTTTAACACGTGATTTCACAATCCGCTACACCCCTCCCGCCCTTTAAGGTGTGACCTAATTTATGGATGGCCACTAAGTGAACTTTTTTTTTAAATGGTATGTATATTTTTATTCAGAATTGCTGGAATTGGAATTGGCTTGTATATTTTTATTCAGAATAAATAGTCTATTCATCCTCTTTTAAAAAATATATATTTTGCTGGTATTTCGTTCAGCCGGTTTGAAAATATTAAGTTTTGAATTAAAAATGTAATCGATAGTAAAAATTAGTATTGCCTTGGAAATACACAATATATTATAAACTCAAAAATTCTAAAAATTCCGTTCCTATTGAGTGACATAATTTCATATTTAATTTTGTCTTAGTATGGTTATATATATATATATATATATATATATATATATATATATATATATATATATATATATATATATATATATATATATATATATATATATATATATATATATATATATATATATATATATATATATATATAAAATTAGCCCACCCCATTCGCCCCCGGTTTTCTACGAGAATGAAATGAGTTGGGAAAACTTTTTAGCACAAGTCATATGTGGGCCCCTGAGGGCATATTTCAAAATTATTTTGAAAATACAGGGAAACTAAAAGAAAGTACATATCAAAGTTATATTTTTCTTATGAACACCCATATTTTTCTATATTTAGATACTATAGACATATAAAGGTGAGTTATTGTTATATTTCCTATACCTAAACCTGACTGTTTCTGAAATTTATAGAAATTTAAAAATACAGACCATAATTTAAAAATTGTTTTATATCCTGTAACATATAACGAGCTGCACGTAATTAAATTTATTGCTTAGCTTGGGGTTTAAGTTAACTATCACATAAAAGTTTTACTTTAATATTATATATAGTGTTGAAAAAAATTGCCTCAAAGTTTGGACACACATTTTATTAAATAACTTCCTTAAGTTAAATGGAACACTCTGTATTTAGTGGCCTATTTTGACGCGGAACTAAATTCCCTTTAAAACCATATTAGGGTTTCCTATACCTATCTCTTTTGCTTTTTATGCAAAAGGCGTTTTTATATTTGACTTATCATTTATCTTAAAAATGGAACACCCTGTATTGTAATTAAAAAACCTTTTTATTAAAGATCACGTGGATTCGCTAAAAGCACAAGTTTAAATTTTTGAAAATAAGAAGTTTCTCAAGTAAAATGCAGGCAAAAGTAATGACTCCAATTTATTGTCATTTATAAAATATTAAAGCATTATTAAAAATGAGGATCGAAATATAGTAGAAGGCACACCTGTCCTAATTGTTGAAACGAAATATGGTAAATTGTCCTTGTTTCTTAGCAAATGTATCAGACGTTATGGTAAAATAAAACTACTCGTGTTCCAATTATTCCACCTCACACGTTAACAAGACCATCTGTACTGGTGATCAAGGGTTTCAAAATATTAGGATTATCGTCACTGCAGTAGTAAAAATTATGTGTGTTAAATAATCCGTTGTTATAAAAAATTAAGTTTGGTACATTTGCTAGAAACAAGGGCATTTACCATATTTCGTTAACAATTAGGACAGGTGTGCTTCTTTATTTCGATCCTCATTTTTAAGAATGCTTTAATATTTTAGAAATGACAATAAATTGCAGTTATTACATTTGCCTGAATTTTACATGAGATTCATCTTATTTTTAAAAATTTAAACTTGTGCTTTTAGCTTATTTATGTGATCCTTAATAAAAAGGTTTTTTAATTACGATACAGGGTGTTCCATTTTTAGGATAATTGATAAGTCAAATATAAAAATGCCTTTTGCATAAAAAGCAGAAGAGGTAGGTATAGAAAACCCTAATATGGTTTTAAAAGAAATTCAGTTCCGCGTCAAAATAGGCCACTAAATACAGGGTGTTCCATTTAACTTAAGGAAGTTGTTTAATAAAATGTGTGTCCAAACTTTGAGGCAATTTTTTTCAACACTCTGTATAATATTAGGGTAAAACTTTCATGTGATAGTTAAATTAAACCTTAAGCTAAGCAATAACATTTAATTACGAGCAGCTCGTTATATATTTTCAGGGTGTAAACAATTTTTAAATTATGGTCTGTATTTTTAAATTTCTTCAAATTTCTCAGAAACGGTCAGTTTTAGGTATAGGATATAACAGTAACTCACCTTTATTTGGTCTATAGTATCTAAAAACATAAAAAATATAGGGTGTTCCATTAGAAAAAATATAACTTTATATGTACTTTCTTTTGGTCACCTGTACATTTAAAAAAATTTTGAAATATGCTCCTCATGGACCCATATATGACCGTGCTAAAAGTTTTTCCCAACTTGTTTCATTTCTTGTAGAAAAACCGAGGCGATTAAGGTGGGCCACCCTTATATATATATATATATATATATATATATATATATATATATATATATATATATATATATATATATATATATATATATATATATATATATATATATATATATATATATATATATATATATATATAATATATATATATATTTATATATATACATATAAACTTTTTAAATTTTAAATCACAAATGGGTATAGTAAACATTTATAAAAGAATAATTGGACAGATCCAAAAACAGTATATTAAAACGAAAAGATAAGCTACAGATAAAGCTAAAAATTTAATCATTTTTTTACTGGACGCTTTAGATTATAAATACTGGGATGGATGAACTTTTTTGCATTTTTTATTTGATTTTTTGAAGGAAGAATCTTTTAAAATATTGTGTAAAAATTTGAGGAAGAGAAATTTTGAACAATATTTACGTACATAATTTACGAGGTAACGCTGTTTTTTTTTTCATATTTGGTAATATTTTTTATTTTACAGTAACAAATTAGCCGATTTTTTTCGCAAAAATCACGTGTTTACTTAAAGTGTTTCCAAAAAGTAAAAAAAAAATTAGAAAAACCCTTTCAACGTTACCTGGGGAAAGAGGATATTTAACGAAAAAAAAAATTGTTTTTTGATTTCAGATAATGCAGCACCTACTTATGAGAAGCACCGCAATTTCACTTTTTTTCGAGACGCTTCCAAATAATTGCTGCCATTACCGTATTTTTAAATATTTCTTTATGAAAATTTTACCTAATATTCTTGGAATGCTATACTTTAAAGTAGCATTAGTTTTAATAAATAGATTCTAACTGTGTCATTCTAAAAATGTCGCAAAAATTAGCCTTTTTTTTACGAATTAAATATATCAACAATTCTTAACAACAACCTTAATAAAGGTCATATAAATGAATTACTTAAATCTATGCATTGTGCAACAGTTGAAACAATACTGGTATATTTATTTTTTGGCAATTTGTTGATTAAAATAAACAACACCCACGAGTTAATTTAAATAAAAACCAAATAAATAAATATTCGAATATCGAAACGAATATTTGTAAAAGATATTACCGCACGCAAAAAATAGAAATTTAAAATTTGTTTTTGGTTTGTTTAAACGTGGCATATATTCCGCAAGCTGGATTTTTTTAAAAATATAGGTGTTTTAAATCCTGAACCGTTTTAAATTCTGATTGAGTAGTGCCGGACTTGTCTACTTTTTATGAATAAATGAATAGTAATCATTTGTTAAATATACATAGGGATGATTTCACACGCTGGCATTATAATCTTTTTATTGAAGGTGTGAAACAATGTTATGGTTTCATTAACATTAAAATTTTGGACTTTTATTGTATTTATTTCTTAAATTGTACAAAACGTTTGGATAAGTGATGTTTCTCCAATCAGAGCCTAGGGCGGCAAATACGAGGTAGGTTTGAAAAGTCCGTGCAAAAATTAAAACTACTTACTTGTTTGGGGTAAACCTCTTTTATTTTTCTACATGGTCTCTTTTTAGGCTTATACACTTCGTCCAACGATGTTTCAGTTTGTTAATCCCTTTCAAATAATAGGATTTGTCCCAGTCTGCAAAATATCGATCAGTGTCTGCAATCACTTCCTTATTTGTCCCGCCAGCCATTTATTCAAATTGGGGAACAAATAGTAGTCCGACGGAGCCAAGTCTGGAGAATAGGGGGGACGTAAAACGAGTTGGAATCCTATTTCCATTAATTTTACGACCACAGCTGCTGAGGTGTGTGATGGTGCGTTGTCGTGATGGAAAAGGACTTTCTTGTGGGCCAATCGTGAGCGTTTTTCTTGCAGCTCGGTTTTCAAACGGTCAAATAATGATGAATAATATGCACCTGTAACAGTTTTACTCTTTTCCAGATAGTCGATGAGGTTTTTCCCCCTGCAAAATTTCCAAAAGACAGTCGCCATAACCTTTCCGGCCGAAGGAACGGTCTTTGCCTTTTTTGGTGCAGATTCCCCCTTGGTAACCCAATGCTTAGATTGTTGTTTGGTCTCAGGAGTATAGTAATGAATCCATGTTTCAACCACAGTGACGAAAAGACGCATAAAGTCCTCCGGATTCTTCTGTAACATCTGCAAACCATTATGCAACACTTCACACGATTCCGTTTTTGGTCAAGTGTGAGCAATCGTGGCACCCATCTTGCGGATAGCTTTCTCATGTCCAAATGTTCATGTAAAATATTATGTACCCGTTCAGTCGAGATGCCCACAGCACTAGCAATCTTACGTACCTTAACTCTTCTGTCATCCATCACAATATCATGGATTTGATCAATGATTTCTGGAGTCGTGACCTCCACAGGCCGTCCAGAACGTTCAGCGTCACTTGTGCTCCTATGGCCAGTCCGAAAATTTTGAAACCACTTGTAAACTGTTCTAATCGAAGGTGCAGAGTCACCATAATGTTTATCAATCTTCTCTTTAGTCTCCTGAGGCGTTTTACCTTTCATAAAGTAATGTTTAATCACCACACGAAATTCTTTTTCGTCCATTTCTTGAAAATCACTTGACTTTCTTGATTCACACGAATGCCAAACACAAAGAAATAGACCAATATGGCTGACACTTGGTGTGCGTTCATTCAACAGATGCTACTAACTAAACATGACCTCGATACGCGCCGGTGGTGCCATCTCTCGGACTTTGTACAGACTTTTCAAACCATCCTCGTATTATGGGCGGCAAATTTACGATTTTTTAATGTAATCGTAAATTTATAAAAAAGGTATAGGTTCTGATGAATTAAGAAGAACTGTTCTTTTTCTACAGGAGAGCTATCCAAATGATCTTGATAATAACTTTCAAGGTAAAGCATCACATACGTTTATATGAAGTTTTCTTCTTAAAATGGACTCAAAAATTGCCTTCTTAAATATTTACGTACAATTAGAAAACACCCTGTATAATGTAAAAAAAATACCAAACATAATATTTTATTTCTCGTAAACAGTTGATTTTATCGATGTCAATCAAGAATACCTTTTTTCTAATTTAAGGTTAAAGCTATCCAGAAATAATATTGTTAAACCTTTATCATACAGGGTGTTAAAAAAATTGATATTATTGTATTAGAGCTAGTCCGTCCCTGGCAAACTTAATAGGCCAAATATTATTTAGTACCATCATATTAAAGAAATATTAAATTACGCCCAGTATTTTAAAAGTTATTAAAAAAACGATTTCAGGGTCGTCGTTTTACCTGTATCTCCGTAGGGAAAGGTTTGTAGGAAAAAAATTGACTTGTCATAATATTTTAGGTTTTCATTAATTCGAAGATGGCCCACATATTCTGGGACACATATGTAACAGGTTTAAGTGGTCCTGTGGAGACCCTTGGGCAGATTTCGTGTGGGGGCTCTAGTTCTTACCATTCAAAAAATGAGAAAAAAGTTACTTTACTTTTTGAAATATATTTTTAAAATAATACCAATTAAAATAAAGTGCAGTTCTTACGAAATTAGAACAAAATGCGAAAGATTATATCATTATAAGTTTAATAGAATGGAGTCAGATGCCCTGTCATTAAAGTTCTTGCACTTTTTTAGATTTTTTAATTATTTGATTATATCAGACATATCTGATTTCTTTAAAACATGGTGCTCAATACTCATTATAAAGAGATGATTTCCCACTTAACCATTGAGCCATTGAGATACTCCCTCAAGATGGGGAGTAAATTGCAAGTGCTTATCAGGGCCATTTGAGATTTTGATATTTTACTGATTGCCTGATTGAAGTGAACAAATATACAGGGTGTTTATAAAGTATTTGGTCAAACTTCAGGGGGATATTTCTTACCCTATTTTAAGACAAAAAGTTCATATAAACATATGTCCTAAACAGCTTTGTTTTCTTAATACAGGGTGTTAAAATTTTTAAAAAAAATACAAGTTTTCCTAAATAACTAAACGCCCCAATTGGATGACGTTGAAATTTAGTGACAGTTTAAGTGTGTCCCAGAGGAATATTTTAAGCTAAAGTTGTTTCTCTATTTGCCAGTGTGCACAGAGTAACGCTCGAACTTTAATTTTAAAAAATTTAGTAACACACTATTTTTAATTTGACCTGATTTTAAGACTAACCAATTAAAACTACACAAAAGTCATCTCCTCATTTTTTTTCCCTCAGATTAACTTTTTCAAAAAAAAATTAAAAATTGGGTGTGCGTAGCATTAATACTGCAATTGTTTGAAAGGAATAAAAAAAATAAAAAGAGTGCCATGGACGGAAAAAAATTTCCCTTTAAAAAATTTGACACCGCCATAACTTTAAACAGTGAGTAGGGTTGAATGTTATAAGATCGAAATTTAAAGTGTTTTGAGTTTAAGCTGAAAAATTTAAAGATACTAATTTTATAAAATGTTCAATTACAAACACAGAAAAGCCGATATGTACAGGGTTTTCATTTATTTTGACACGCATTTACAACTATAACTAAAAACGAAAAAAAAAAAAACTTCCTATATAAAGTTTCATAGTTTTTCTCTATTATCTTTTGAGCATAATGAAAGAAACAAATGAGCATCAAAAAGTAAAGCAAAAGAAAAAAGTTAACTTTTTCAAATGGAACACCTGTATATTTTTATTTATAATTAAAGCTCTTTTTCACCCCCTTTTAAAAATATATAGTTTGTGATTTTCATTAGCCGTATTGAAAATAATTAAGTTTTAATCAAAATCAATGAAAAATAAAAATCAGCATTGCCTTGGAAAACAAATGACTTGCTTTGTTTATACATTTGACACACCTTGACACGTCTTGATATTTTGGCGTCGCTTCATTTATAACAAAAAAAAAACCTAACTATGGGATATACCGAAGATCAAAACACGAGCTAATACGTCCTTTCTACGCAAATAATGAAAACATCTCACAATGTTCGCTATGAATATCACCAACGTTTTCCCGGACCGAATACCTTGAAATTCGATACTTATATTGTTCGTCGGTTCAGAGATACAAAAGCGTTGAAAAACGAGAACAGTGGCTGCAAAATGAAGAGCAAGATTTAAATATTTTGCTTCATTTTGAAGGTAAGTTTATTTTGGGAGTAACAAAAAACAAAATCTAAGCGATATAACTTTTAGAAAATCCCGAAAGTTCAATTCCTTTCGTTTCAAATTATACAAACAAATCCTGGGGGAAAAAATTTTCATACATTGAAGAAACGTAATTTTCATCCCTACAAATTTTTCCAGTTCGGGAAAATTTTAAACCCACGCTCATAAGATTCAACGACTTAATTTTGAGAAATGATTCGTAATCTTCAAAACGATGGAAATTTTTTAACAACATTTTTTACTGATGAAGCAACTTTCACTACGGCGGGAATGTTTTAATAGAAAGAACAAGCATTATTGGGCAACTGAAAACCCTCACAAAAAAACCAACCTGTTAAGATACAAGGACTTAGGTCTCTTCATGTTTGGTGTGGCATGTTGGGCAAAGGTTATTGGACCAATAATTTTGAAGGACCTCTAACGGGAGATAGGTATCTGCATTTATTTAAAATGAGATCGAAAATCTGCTTGAAGACATTCCTCTTCAGCATTACAGAAACATTATCTGGCACCAGGATGGGGTACCCCCCAATGTTGCACCAATAACCAGTATCTTGGGGAGAAATACGGATTTGGATAGGAAGGTATGGCAATATTAGATGGCCCCCAATAGCCCCCCCTTAAACCCTCTGGATATATTTTGTGGAGTTACCTAAAAAAAAAAAATTTATTACGAAAGGCCCAAAAAAAATAAACATACTAAGACAAAAATTGAAAATGAAATAATGTTACTTATGGGGAACGGTCGAATTTGCTTTCAACGCGATTAATCGTAAGTTGAGGAGAAACATTTTCAAGTGCAGAGAAAATGGGTGGAGGTTACGTCGAAAATTTGTAATTATTTATACTTAAAATTCTAATAGATAAATCATTTGTTTTCCAAGGCGTAAAAAAAGGACGTATTAGCTCGTGTTTTTTATCTTCGGTATATCCCATAGTTAGGTATTTTTTTTTATAAATGAAGCGACGCCAAAATATCAAGACGTGTCAAGGTGCTGTCAAAATGTATAAACCCAAAACCCAAATCATTTGTTTTCAGGCAATCTGTTTTATTTTCCATTGTTTTTAATTAAACAAATATTTTCAATCGGCTAAATGAAACCAACAAACTATATATTTTAAAAGGGATGAAAAACTTTTTTTAAATAAAAATTAAGGGTGTTGCATTTGGGATTAACTTATTCATTCTTAACTTTTGATGTTCATTTTTCTCATTATGCTCAAAAATAATAGAAAAACTATGAAATTTTATAGGAAGTTTTTCTATCGTTTTTGGGTTATGGTGTTGCGTGTCAAATAAAATGAACCCTGTAAAGCCTTTCTGTATTCTTACAAATGTTTCCTATTTGGTGCAAGGAGGGTACCTCTCTTGATAAATGTGTCTAGCCGCTTTTGAATTTCCTTGGGCCATTTCATAAACTAAATGCCTATCGGCCTTTTCTGTGTTTCTAAATTTGACCATTTTATAAAATTAGTAACTAATTTTACAGCTACTCTCAACACTAATACGATCTTATAACAAAACCGTATAACTGTTTAAAGTTATGCGGCCAAATTTTTTTAAAAATAATTGTTTTCCGTAAATGGCACTCTTTATTTTATTCCTTTCAACCATTGCGTATTATGCTGCATCCAAATTTTTTTTAATTTTTCTCAAAAAACATTAATCTGAAAAAATTCAATTTTTAGTTTGTTTTTCCGCCTATTACATTTATTCTTCAAAATTTAGTTGATGTTCGGCATACGAACCGGCTCTTTGGGTTCTAATATTTTACCTTAAAAGTAGTTTTTTTGAACACCGCTGGGGCACTTTACCTGAAACACAAAACTTATTTACTCCTATCTTTTTATTTAGACAATATTGCAAATTTGAATATACCAGTTTAAAAAACAATTAAAAACTCAAAAGAATGAACTCTTCATCTATGTCGATAAACTTAACCATTTAGCCACTAATCGACATTAAAGTTTTATCAGTTTTATCCAAATTAACCATGTATTTAAATATAATCAACAAATCAAGTCCCCTTTGGGTGTGAAATTTTGCAATGGCAACAAATATTGGTTACATTACTGTTAAGTTTAAATAATTTTCTGTGTTAAGTAAACATTGCTATAAAATGGAACGAGAATATTCACATAATTTTTAAAAACTACCGTGATATGCATTTTTTTAAGGGCAAGCACATGGGAATGCAGAAGAGGCCCGGCGGATTTATATTGCAACAACCCAAAAAAGACACTCCATGTGTACGAACCAACAACATTCAGACGACTTGGTGAGATAGGTTCTTTTAAAATTGGGTTTTCCGATAAAGGCAGAACAAGGCACTTCTGTCCCATTCTGTCCCCATTTCATGTTCAGAAGGTTCAAGCACTTTATGAGAATGACTCACAACTACGCCTGGGATGTGTAATTTGGAAAAATATGAAGAAAAAAACCAGTTCATCGACTTAATTTTTTTTTTATGACAAAGCAGCATTCACGCGAGATGGGATTACAAATTTTCGTAACGCACGAATGGGCTTATAAAACCCTCACGCCATTGTGAAAAACAGCATCATGAAGGTTTTTTTTTTGGGCCATATGTTATAATTTTTTCCGTTTTTAATAAATTAATTTTATAAGTAACCATTAAGATTAGTTACATATTAAATTAGTGTTAAGTTTTGTTGACAAATTTATTAATAAATATAATTATAAAATCATTAGCTGTAAAATTAATTGGATACAAGGCGACTTGATTTGTTGATTTCATTTAAATACATGGTTAATTTGGATAAAACTGATAAAAACTTTGATGTCGATTTGTGGCTAATTGGTTAGGTTTATCGACATTGATGAAAAGTATATTCTTTTTAAGTTTTTTAAATTTTCTTTAAGCTGGTATATTCAAATTTGCAATATCATCAAATAAAAAGGATAGGGGAATAAATACATTTTGTGTTTTAGGTAAAGTGCCCTCTAGCTGTGTTCAAAAGAACTACTTTTAACGTACAATATTAGAACCTAAAATGTAATGGCGGAAAAAAAAACTAAAAAAATTTAACTTTCACCCCTGTATCTTGGTAACCATGGAGATCTTGACATTTTGCCAAATTACTTACTAACATTATTTTCCTATGTAGAATCACCCCTTAAAATTTCCCTAACGCTTATATAAAAACTTTTTTTTTTTAAAATAGGGTAAGGAAAATCCCCCTGAAGTTTGCCACCTAGTTTATTAACACCCTGTAGATCAATTATTTCTGTTAATATTTAATGTAAGCATGTTTGTTCAAAGTGTACTGTAGGTGAAGGTAAAACGCGAAAAAAAAATGTCAAAGGAAAAGCTGTTTATAGTGTTCACTAGCCTAAATTTGATTTTTTTTTCGGTTCAGGGGGGCCCCTCTTTTGTAGAACCCCAGGCTGTAGCACCGGTTGCTATTCCTAAATCTTTCATCTAGTAATATTATTTTTAGACAAATAAATTCACCACAATATAGATCACCGCTCCAACTCTCTAATACATTTTAGTTACAGTTTTTTTTTTGAACACATTAAATTTAAACCCAGTGGGAAGTTAAGCATTTGGAGCAATTTAACTGTTTGGAAACAGTTTTCCGACGACTCGGTTCGGTTTTAATGATCGTGCCATTAATAATTTCCAAACCGGACTCCATTGTATTTAAAGCGGGCCACAGAGGAAATTGTAATGTACAACTGTTGCAGCTATCGGCGGCAGTTCTAGGTTTAGTTTGTTACGAATAATGCAGGTTATTGCCTCAAGGAAAAAGAAAAACGTAACTTAAAAAAGTAAACCGACTCCCAAAAAAACTTAAAACTCTAGAATAATATTTTTATACTGTACTGGAAAACACACTTGTAGATACTTTGTTTTAGTTCGGAAAATAAGCTTTTACAGTATTGAATCCGGTAAAAAAATTACCGGACTAGTCCGATAATAGTTATTTTCCTAACAAGTGCGCAAAGTGATACTTTTCCGCACGCGACTGCCGTGCAGTCAAGTGCGGAAAAGTTACTTTCGCAAGCGGGACAAAATTTTCCTACGAGCGTCAGTTCCAATATTAAAGCAATGATTATTTTTTAAATTATGTTTAATCTGAAAGAACTACTACAACATATTTATAAAGGGATTATTTGTTGATAACATTAACAACAAAAGAACAGTTATTAGCATATTGTAAATTAATTCAGAACCTTTAATTTCATTTGGTGGTTATGGAAGCGCTTATTGTCGGCTTGATGAAGGTTGACTTAGTAAGAAGGGGAGTTGTTCATGGTCAATATTTTATTCGACATATCCTTTTTCTGATTTGTGGATTATTAATGTAGCTCTCAGCTACGCCGTTGATTTTCAGCCCCAAGTCGCTTGACAGTGGTATTCCTTCTCCAGAATCCCTAACATAGTCGCAGAGGATCGACGAAAACTATGTCCAGTGTACTCTTCTGGATTTTTAATTTTAGGTATGCAAATTTATGAAGGCATTTTACCTATTAATTTATTCCCACACATTGCGTACTGCATCTCCTTGTTTATACTGGACAAAAAAGGTCTGTGGGGATGAGGTTTTCGCAAATTTGCAATTTACGGAACAATTTAGATAAAGCCGTTATTCGTTTCATCGAACACTACAAAGATTCTGGAAGTGTTATTTTTACTGTGGAATTTTCACCACTATTAAATTTTCATTATCCTGTATGTCATCAATCATTATTTTTGTAATTCATATTTCTACAAGCACCGGCTAATCCAAAAATTGTAGCAACTTTTATTAGAAGGTAAATATTATCGGTGCTTCTTTCATGAACTTGAAACTTCTTCTTTGTAAAAGTTTTGATTTTTTTGGCCGGTATCCCACGTTTTGGTGTTTAAGTAGTGATGTTAGCTTGAAATATGAACAAATCAAGGTTCCTTTTCACTTTGAGGACACATTTTAACATAGAGTAGGGAGAGAAGGGGAATGGCACGCACCTAAGCAAAAATCGTTATATATCCCAAATTTTAAATGTCCTTAGGCCGCGGCGTTGCAACATTGGTTAAATGTATGTTTTCTTCAACATGCCTATGTTTAATTTTAACATAAACAAATGGGTTGGAAAAAAATTAGGTAAAACCAATTTTTATGCTTTGCGTATCATTTCCCTCCGATGAGGATAATGGTACGCAGAGTGTCGGGTAATGGTACGCAAATAATACTATATGTAAAAAAATATAAATTTATTGAAACATCAATACAAAAGTCCAAATGCGAAAACAAAACCATTTTTCCTTTATTTAAAAAGTAACAGAAAACTCTAAGCTAATTATAAAATTTGGAAAAAACCTAAAATTAAAATTTGTCTTTAAGGGCCTTTTTGCTAAAGTTTTTTTTTCCGGCAAAAATCGCATTCATAGGCAGTGGTAAATCCTGTCCACTGCATTCGGCATTACCCATTACAACGAAACATCTAAACCAAATTTCTCCATCTTTTCCAAATTCGTTTGCACAACATGCATTGTTCCATTTGGTTTGACTCTCTTATATCTATCACATCATCCATCTCATCATCGTCAAAAGATCTTTCCTCCTCAATTTCACCGTCTTCAAAGTTTCGGAATTAAATTCAATATTTCTTTTGTTTTGGGTTTTTTTTTTTTAACTTTTTTTTTCCTTTCTTTATTTTGTACTTTTTTCTCGAGTAGACATTCTTTTGTTTTTCCTTTGTTGTTTTTTTTTCAATATTTCCTTCATTGGGGTAGCGGTTAATATTTCTGACTTTTGTTTGGTGCCCTTTTTTCTTTTCCGAATAAGATGGCATTGGCGACAATTCGGTAATGCTAATTTTTTCTGTTATGGAATTGAAAGGTTTTGATTTGTCCTTGATTTGATATATCTGGAACTTTGAAGTTAACGGCCAGGATCAATCTCATTTGTTGAGTCCAAGTTTTCATCGAAGACAGTAGGTAAATATTGCCTAGCAGCCTAAAATCTTCTTGGGTAAACTTCTCCGGATTAAATGGCCATATACCAGATGACCTAAATCCCTGGCCTTTCCTAGGCATTAAAATATTTCAGCCAAATCTGAAAAAGTTATTTTTTTTTCTTTGCCAGTTTTAAAAAACGATCGCATTCCTTGTTAAAAGAAAATTTAAAAAGGTCCAAAAAATAAAGTATCGAGGGGCTGTAAACGATGGGGGTTGTGGCATTGACAGCATAACGATGCCATTGCTTTGCAATAGTTGAAAATCGGTAGAGATTGGCTATAAGGTTATCAAGCACAAGAAGAATGGTTGCTGAGCTTGAATTTGTATATGACAAAATGTTCTAACCATTGGAAAACATTTCTCGTCCTCCAGCCATTATCAGTAACCGTATAAATCCCTTCCACCGGTCCGTTTTGGTCAGTGTAAGACTCCGCTTTCGGGGAAAAATGAGAAGTGGGGAATAAAATTCCAGAAGCACTCATTGCACATAGGCATTGACATTTTTTCCCCGTTCCCAGAAAATTTTTTATCCAAACTGTTTGACGCCTTTAGGTCCTAGTTTTTGGTGGCTTTTGTACTGTCGAAATTCCCTTTCTGACATTAAAAATTTTACTTGGGCAAATTTATATTTTCTAACAAATGTTCTAAGTTTGTAAAAACGTTTTAACAGATTCTTCATTAAAAAAACCGTTATTGGGTTAATGCTCTACCTTCAGGTTTTCTCAAGCTGTTTAGGTTTCTTTTTAAAAAGAGCTACCCAGTCCTTGCCCGCCTCTTGACAATTTTATTAAATTTATACCATTAACTTCTGCATATTAAAGCTATTTTACGTAGCTGTTTTGGGGTCAATCCATGGAACAATTTGGCTAACTTTAGAACGTGATTCCTCTTCTTTTCGATCTCAGGTGAGAATACAGAAGGTCTTCTAATCTGGGACCAGAGATGTCGTTCTTTTTTCTGCGAGACCAATGTGGCCTCATAATATTGAATGCTCGGGGAAAATTCTCTTATTTTTTCCGAATCAATTTATCAAGGCTTTTTGTAAAGTTTCTTCTGTCCAACTTCCACTTCGTTTTTCCACTACTTTTTGGCATCTGAAATATTATACATACAAATTATAATATAGTTAATTTCGGGTAATGATACCTGGTATCATTAGTTTTTATTTATGTTTATGAGCCACCACAAAAAATTAAGCCTATTTTATACGGTTATCTACGGTAATTTAATGCTGGATAAGTAGCCTCCTACAAAAAAAAAAAAACACTACTTAATAGAATTAAAAGTTCCTTTACGTTTGTGTCATCGATCATAAAAAAAAATTCCAAAAACTGTTTTTCACCTTGCACAAACTATGGCATAGAACGAGGTGGACCTTTACGGACTTGTTTTAACAATGCTTGGTCGCTTATATAAACGATTAAATGATAGTTAACGATTCCTTAGGCGTACAGCGGATGCGTGTGATTACCCGCTACGTATGATTCCCCGCCTCTCCCCTATTCTCCATAAAGTATTAGGTTTATATGTTTTTTGCAAATCCCAAAATAGGCCAAGAACACTTTTTGTCCCTTGCTGGGCACCAGTTTTTGAAATGACTATATTGATTCTCTTTTCACGAGATTTTGCTGGTAATAAATTCAAACTTACGGTATTTGCTGCATCCAGGATGTCTGGTAGCTCCTCATCGGAACTCTCATTTTAAATAATTATTTTTGTCGGATTTTTGTTTAAAAAAAGATACTATGACGCTTTTTAAATAAAAATGCTTGTTTTTTGAAATTCATTTGTGCAATTGCTTGTTCATATGGAAGCAAAGAAAAAAATCGCATGTTAAAATCACCAAGATTACATATTGTTGCTTGACTCGTCATAATCATTTATTATTATTATACAGGGTAATTAAAAAAATTTTTTTTTTGTGTTTTAGTTGAAATATTGAAAATTACGAAGTAACAAAAAAAAGAAATAAATTAAAACTTAATCTTCGTATTTTGCATGAAAAGCCTACAATTATAAAATACATATAAATTTCTTACCTGTAAGACTTTATAGTTTCACTTTTCCGCACGCCGTGCGGGAGGGTGCCTGCCACTCAAATGCGTGCGAAAAGTGGACTTTTCCCACGCTCGTAAAAAAACACTTTTTTTTAATAGGTCAAAAGCTGACAACTACTAAATTTTGGGCGTA
Source organism: Listronotus oregonensis (assembly GCA_019359885.1). Taxonomy (NCBI): domain Eukaryota; kingdom Metazoa; phylum Arthropoda; class Insecta; order Coleoptera; family Curculionidae; genus Listronotus; species Listronotus oregonensis. Next base: position 2,032 of record JAHBCN010007168.1, on the reverse strand, counting down.
ATACCTGAGTGCTTAAAAATTACCGATAATTTACATGAAAGCTTTTATTTATAATTTAAAGTTCGAAGAACGAGTGGAATTTTATAACAAGCTTGAATAAAAAATTATCTGGTTAATTTTATGCACGAGCGATCTTTAGGAGAATATTTCTAGAATGGAGAAATATGGGAGTTTATACTATTAAAATGTTTTTGTCATACAATTTTTATTTCGTGCAACATAATTAAAACTATAATTGAGATGGTTTTTTTAAAAACTTTTCATTTGGCATCTTACATGACCAAATAGACTCATTTTAGTTTTGACGTTTCTAATTGACAATACAAACAAACAGGTTGATTGTTCTGTGTTTGTAAGTAAGTGGATATACCACGTTGTCTAGGCAACGAAAATTTCCACTAAAATTTTGATTTTAACGTGTCTTATAAGAAAATTTATACATAAAATAAAATATTTATGTAAATTCGTGCATATTTATTTACCAGATCATAAAGATAAGCTATATTTACGTCTTTATTTACGAAATCTTTTTTATTTTCACATTTCCATTGAGAAAAGGACAAAAAAAATCATACAGTTCTGCTGATTTTTTTTAGTACAAGCTGCTCTGTAGCCTCATTAAATTTCTGCAAAATTTCATCAGGGGAAAGAGATTTCCCCCATCTTTCTGCATTTCGTCAATTTTACCGAAATTGATTGTAAAATAACACTTATTTTCCTGAATTTACTTTTCACCTTGAGATAAATAAAAACAAGACAGTTGCGTGTCCTGTATAAATCAACGAACTTTTTTATCAAATTAAAATTTTATGTCAAAATACTGACAATGGTCCCACTAGTAAAAACCTAAATTTGGTTTCCAAACAGACAAAATTTAAATTTGTCGTAAACATGTCATGCATACTGTTAAAGTGTATTTTTTAAACTTACAAACTCAAATAATATATATATATATATATATATATATATATATATATATATATATATATATATATATATATATATATATATATATATATATAAATATATATATAAATTAACCCCAAAAAAAAAAAAAGTAGGTACGAAAAAATTGGGGGCCCACATTATGTAAAAACTTCTAAAAAAAAAATAAAATTTTATTGTCAATAATTAGATAAAAAAAAATAATTCAAAACAAAAAAAAACTTTTTTTTAAATTTTTGTAACTAATTTGAATATTCCTAATATATAAGAATATATTCAAAATTTTAAAAGGCTAAACAAACCCCTCATGTTTAAATTCAAGCTCATCTTCGACAAAATTGCATAAACATTTTCCCGTTTACCTCATGGGGTTTTATACCCCTGTATCCAAAAAAATAAACTGTTTCCATCTGTAATATTTAAATAGTAGCCAATTCTAATTGGAACCAATTAACCGCCTTCAAAACCTAAAACAGGTGCCTGTGAACGGTTCAATTTTAATCAACTGGCTATAAATCATTACCGATTCGTACTTCTTGTTCAAACCAGGCCACAAAGGAAATTTAATGTCAACTGGTTGCACTCCCCTGGCAGCGGATCTAGATATGAATAATATCTATTGTTTGCGTAAACAAGTGCCCCCTTTTTTATCTTAATTTCTTTCAAATGGCTTCCATATAATTAATGGGGTTTACTTTTTTTTGTTGGGAAAATCAAAAAAAATCTCGTAAATTTCTATTAAAATTACATTTGCTTCAAATTCAAAAAATTTTCACCATTATTCCCTCTGAACGTCTTTTACTGCGATAATTTTTTATTGTCACGTTTTTGCCACTAAAGTTTTTGGAAAAAATGATTTTGGAACCATTTTTTAAATCAAATGACAAGTGTGAAAATGGTTGAAAAGAGAATTTTAAGGCGGATCAAGTAGGCCAAAAATAAATACAGGGTGCTATTTAAAATTTTAAATTTAGGGTTACTTCCGGGGTTTAAATGAAAGTGAAAAAATGTGTTTTTTTTTGGGCATTAAAAGGGGTCCTTATGACGGGCATCAACCAAATCTTAAAAATTAATATATTGAATATAC
>JAHBCN010007167.1:35000-44965 GCA_019359885.1 Listronotus oregonensis | reverse complement strand
AATTATCAATAGCTATCTTAAAAACAATTGAAATTTGTCATTATATCAAAGTTTGTAAAATTTCAAGTAGATCTGAAAAATATAATAATAATATAGTGTCCCATTTGATACAAAGTAGTTTTCGCATGTAACATCTTTAGCGCATCCTGTATATATGTCATATATATATAAATAAAAATATAATTAATAGAAACAAATTTTATATTTCAATTTGTTTAATATATTGTGAGAAAAGGTATAGGTCCTTAATAAAACGCCCACCCTGTACATAGGTAGGTACACCAAGATTTTTTTTACTTTAAATATAGACGTTCACAAATTGTCAACAAGGGTTTTGTAGTTTTGCAGTAGTCTGTTAATAATAGCACTCTCTACTTTACCTACTTCAGGAATAAAATGGTAGGACAAGAAAAAATAACGATAACACTTTACTCAAAATAGTTTTATTTTCATTTATTTAACATACTATTATACATCGGCGTCGCTAGGATTTTCAAACTTTTTTATCTTAAAATTGAGACATGGGACCCACACCAAATTTATACCAGATGCTACTGGCCCCAAGGGGAACACTTGGGGCCAGTAGGGATTTGCAAAAAAAAGTTGATTTTTTTACTGCCCCCCCCCAGAAAATTCTACGTTTCAAAAGTAAATCCTCAATTTGTATTTTTTTCATAATTTTGATCAAACTTTATTGGTAAATCCCAAATTTAATCAAATTCATGAAAAAAATACAGAAAGGGGACTCGCTTTTAAAACTTAGATTTTTTCTTTTTTTTTTTTTTTTTTTTGTTACTTACTACCCAACTACCAACTCCTACACCGTTTCATTAGGTATGACCTACCTACCAACCTTATAACAATATAATGTACCTAATCTCAATGCGGATATACATACATTGATGGTCAAAATTCTGGAATAAAATTCATAGTTTTTAAGCAGGTAATTTTTTCAAAAAACGCTGGAACACGGTAACTGATTGATAGCTGGAAGTTAGGAGGTTAAAAAAAAATATTTAACCGAAAAACGTAAAAAGTTAAAAATCAATGTGTTTCAAATTTTATTCTACAACTTTGGCCGTTTCTGTATGCATATGGCCAGTTTCTGAGATGCACTTAAGGCCTCTCTATGAGCCCCGTTTAAAAAAAAAGTTACAGATACGTATTAACAAAATAAATATTAATGAGGTATATAGAAATAACATAATATTTTTGAAATGGTGTTTTTCAATATACAAATCTTATGCGATATGCATGGTCTAAAATAAAATTAAAAATACTATGCAGAAATTAAAGTTTTATTATTATGGAAAGGTACTCTTCACAAAACCTGCAACACCCTTTGTAGCAGCTAGTAGCAAAAATATTTACGTCCCTTTTTTGCCAAATCATTGGACTAATTTTTTACGATTATTGCCAGTATATTATGTGAGTTAGATTTTTTTTTAAAATAGCGCAAGTCCATACCACTGTAATACTTTTAAAAAACAATTATAATAAAATCAAATACCGGTAAAATTAATTTTCTTATGCGCATTCTATACGATTTTATCGTACATATCACGAGTATAACATTACGACTTTGATCTATATACTTCTGCAACTGCAAACATTTAAATCTAATCACTCGTTAAAGAAATTTCTTATTCATAATTATTTCGTAACAGCAACGTCAAACCTAAGAACAGTGAGTGGTCCGATCGCTTCCAGCCGCGATAAATGAAATGGATATGAAAAACGACGTTGACAAATCCACCACATTCTTTTCCTTGCTTTTATGTAGAATGGAGATCCCGGAAATTTAGAATGCTACCCGAAGAAGCACGACGAACGCGCATTAGGACGTTTGAGATTTAGGACAAAATATAATTAGGAATTTTTAGACCATCTCGACGTACCGGTTGGCCTTGCCGACTTGCCGACTTGCCGGATGCCGGCCCGAATCGTGCCGAATTCAACCGCGGCCGGTCTCATTAAAAGAAAACCGAACCGCAGAAACGAAACTATCTACACTACTGCATTACGGGTGCACCGAGGTTGATTTGGCAGCGATCGAGACGTCCACACTACAAAGCAATATGGACGTAAAGCCAACCCGAACTGAACGTGCTGGCCGGCACATGCCGAACGGCCTCTTTCGGCATAGTGTGGACGCACCTTAACATCTATATTCAAGCCAATAAAAGAATCGATCCATAAAAAGCAAATACACTAAGCATTTAGTCATATTTTAGTATCTGGTTTTTTTTCCCGACTGCATCATGAGCGTTGCCTAGCTAAATTTGACGATTCAGTTAATAACCACAAGTTCTAAACACGCCTAATAGACCTGGAGCCGAGAGGGTTTTGGCATGTATCATAGGCCCCACGCCGAGGCTTTGGGGGCTGATAGACATCGTTATTCCCCACTTTAAATTCCCGGTATGGCATCCCTAAAGTGTAGCTTTTAGGAGGGATGAACTTTCAAACGTGTAATTAATATCCATGCCTCTGGATTATAGGCCCCACTTTGATTCTTGTTTTATGTTGTCAAGGAGGTCGCCAAAGTCCGCGAACTCAATGTGCCAAACCAATATGGCGCCACTTAAGGTCCGCCATACTGACCGAAATGTGTAATTTTTCCACTGTGGACATGGATCATGGGCCCCACGCAGTTGTTTCGTTATCATTGTTAACATTGAACTGTAGAACAAGATTTTAAAACGCCATACCTCTGGGGTGTCGCTAAGTGACCGCCATAATGGGGTAAACATGTCATTTTTTATTAGATTACATTGCCATACTGATAGCGTGTCGCTAAAGGGGTGCCATACCGAAAAAAATGTTTTTTTTTGTTGTTAGCGACGCTCTGGAATGGTAGGGCAAAGTTGCTTACAAACTTGTATTCACAGGTTTTTGAGGTCATTACTTGTGAAATTGATAAAAACAAATTTAAGAAAAAAAATTCCGGATCCAATATGGCGGACAAAATGTTCTTAAATGCTTCATTTTTCTGAAAATGCGTACTTATAGAGGATCGAGGTCACTGATGATAAAATTATAAAAGTTTATCGTTAAACTTAACGAACGAGTTCGTTGGTTAAACTACTGATCAACGAGAATTATTAATATTATACAAAAATATTATACAAAATAAAATAAACTAATTATATAATTAAAATGCGTCTACAGGGCAGAATTTAAAATAATTTGCATTAAATAAAATACATTACATTTATATAAAAATTTATCTTTTAAATTAGTCTTCATCAGCATTAAAAGATGTGTCACGATCGTCATCTGATGGGTCTGCATCCACATTCGTTTCTGCAGTGCCATCAGATGAAGCGTCGTCATCCTCATCTGCATATGTTTCGTCGAAACTAGCTATTTCTGAAAATGCATTGATCTCCTAATTTCAGTTCAAGTCATTATTGTATGATTAAATAACTAAAGTAATATCTTTATTTATTTATTATTATTATTTTTATTATTAATTTTTAAATAAAGTTATATATATATATATATATATATATATATATATATATATATATATATATATATATATATAATATAAATATATATATATATATATATATATATATATATATATATATATATATATATATATATATATATATATATATATATATATATATATATAAATATTTTTTAAAACATATAATATTATTTTATATTAACCTTGCTCACTGGTTTGTATCGTTTCCTGTTCCTTTTGGTTACGCTCCTCAGTCTCAATATTTTGCGGAACTATTTCATTTATGGTGTTTGGCATAGCTTTACCGTCAAACCATTTGAAAGTATAGCCATTGTCAGACAAATCCCAACATCAAAAATGTCACAGTCTTTGTTTTGTTTAATGTTTATGTCTAGATTTATTATGTTAATTGGATTTGTGATGCTTTTTTATAATTAAAACGAAAGACGAACATAAATATGTTCGTCTTATATTAAAGTTTCATATAAAATAATTAAAAATCTAATTAAATAATTGGATTTTTAATTATTTTATATGAAACTTAAATATAAGTTTTTAAGTTTTTTTTACGTGTTTAATAATCCTTAATTGGAATCATTTAGGGTTAGTTAAAAAAGGTATTCTATAACAAATAAACAATATTAAAATTTAAATTATATATTTAATAAATACATAAATTTATGACAAGATAAAAGGCTTACCTAAAATCATACAGGATCACAGGAACAATTCGTATTTAAAATAAATTAAATTATATAGAATTAAAAACCGGTTTAACTCTTTTTCATCAGAACTAAAGTTTGGAAACGTTTTTACTAAAAGAAAACACAAAATTGTGTTTTATTTCCAGACTCTATTATTTTTTTAACGAAAAATATTTTTAACATAAAATATCTGTTTTTACAGCGCAAAACAATACTTTATATACATTATTAATACTTATTTCGACAAAAAAATTTTTGAGAATAACCACTGTTATATTTTTTTAATATATACATACATGCAAAACATTTTACACAATATTATCATATACACATATATTAAAAAAAATTATTTACACGATTAATTGTGCACGTTAGCGACATGCCATGGGTATGGCAGTTATATATTCGTGCTTTATACTTCAAAATACACATAAAAATGCCGGTATGGCAGTGGGGCCTTTAATACACTTAACCTATAAAAAAAGTGACAACTTTGGAAGCCAATATCTGACGTTAGCGATATCACATCGGTATGGCAGTGATATATTCATGCTTTATACTTTAAAATACACACAAAAATGCCGGTATTTCAGTGGGGCCTTTAATACACTTAACCTATAAAAATGTAACAATTTTGGAAGCCAATATCTGACGTTGGCGACATCGCATCGGTATGGCGTTTTTAAAACTTTTTTCAGGACATCAAAATGAACAAAAAGAAAACACATTTCCATGGTGCGGCCTATTATACATGTTTATTGCTAAAAATTACATGTTTACCCCATTATGGCGGTCACTTGGCGACACCCCAGAGGTATGGCGTTTTAAAATCTTGTTCTAGACTTCAATGTTAACAATGATAACGAAACAACTGCGTGGGGCCCATGATCCATGTCCACAGTGGAAAAATTACACATTTCGGTCAGTATGGCGGACCTTAAGTGACGCCATATTGGTATGGCACATTGAGTTCGCGGAATTTGGCGACCTCCTTGACGACATAAAACAAGAATCAAAGTGGGGCCTAAGATCCAGAGGCATTGATATTAATTACACGTTGCCATACCGGGAATTCAAAGTAGGGAATAACGATGTCTATCAGCCCCCAAAGCCTCGGCGTGGGGCCTATACATGCAAAAACACCCTCGGCTCCAGGTCTATAAAAGAATTTTCACCTTTATAAAAGTTGAGCTTCTACTATTCAAAGGTATCACAGGATATACCATTCTCGAAAATCGACGATTACCAACACGCTTATTTCTTTATTTTCCTTGTTTTCTTTATTATACATTTTTATCTCTGCTTCGAAAAAGAGCCTTATGTTTTTAAATTATGTTTCAGTCGTCGAAATATGTCCTTAAATGGTTGCCGTCTTTCCGGATAGCGAACAAAATATAAATTTTGTGTCATTTTTGTTTTTACTTTCCGAGGTATTAAATAATTTATAATGTTAATAAGTCATTCTTATAAATTAATATGTAAACATGAAAGTGAAGTTAAATGCATAGATAAAGGATTACTATTATGGGAATAGATAGGAAACTTTTAACCTTATATTTCATCATTGCGGCCAACGTCACCTGGCGGGTTTAGGAAATAACACCGACTAAAAATATGACGGGTTCTTCAAAATTTTCGTTTTAATAATTTTATTTTTAATTGAAATAAAAACAACAAAAAAAAACAATTGTAATTTTTTTTAATTAATATATTTTTATAAACACTAATGATTATTATGATTTATTCTATAATAATATTATGCAAACATCAAAATTACAATTAGGTAATAAAATTCTATAAATTAATTAAACCCACCTCTTTTTCTGCAAGAAGTACTAAAAAACAAAGACGGAATTGCATCCTGTTTTAAGGTAGATTTATTTCTGGTTCCCCCAACAAACCGAGCTTCTGGACTAAAATGAATAGTACAAATCCTGTATGACTTTCGGACTTTTTCATAGGCTTCACCTTTAAGTCTTCTCGACTAATTGCATTAATCCAAATATCATACAGCCAAAACAAAATTTTACTTTTTGAGTTTTCTACTACAACCCACAGTCAAGAAGAAAATTTTAGGGGGAAACGAAAATAAGTTTGGGATAAACACTGGGCATTTTAGGCCAATTATTTTAACACAAATTAAATATTTATTAGCACAGGCATGAATGCTAGGATATTTTTTACTTACCCCTTTGATCTTTTGGAAAAAGATGCTTTTGAGCATCCAAAAAAATACAAAAAAAACGCTGAAATTCAAATAAAAAACGAACACTACACCCAATACAAATCCACAATACTCAAAATTCAAAATCAAAAATGTCATCGAGTGACGCAACACGCATTTGCGATAATTTGCGAAGCTTTGTTGAGCCCTCTGGTGAGTTTAGGAAAAAATCATTTTAACTATTTTTAGTAAACTGTTACGATAATTAAAGTTGCCACGGCATGTTAAATGTTAATAACAACTAGAATGTTACCATAATTTCGTTTCTAAGATATTAGCTTTTGTTTCATAGCCTACTGTGGTTAAAAGTATTAAAGTGTAAATAAATCGCAAAGAAAACCAATAATATATTATATTTAAAAAAATATATTATGCTATCTTTTTAGATTTAAATATACAGGGTGTTTTATTAAAAAAATGAGGTTAGTTCCATACGGGGTACTTATTCTGAAAAGATTATTTAACAATCACTTTAAAGAAACTTTTGCATAAAATATTTTTTGTATCTCCTTTAACTAAGAAAATATAGGGTCATTCTAAAATTGACAATTTTCTTGATTTTTTCATACATCTCTTAAGCCAGAGATTTTGTTTTTAAATTTGGATTTACCATTAAAGTAGCGCCAATAAAGCATTTTAGTTGGAAGCCCTCAATAACTGCTCGAATTTTATTTTTTTTTTAATAGTTTTGTTTTTCCATATTATTCAAAATCCTTTTGGGGGGGGGGAAACAAATATTTATATTTGATTTATAAATAAAACATGTTTTTTAAATCGCTTTTTGCCAACCCCATTCTTTAGGAGGAATTAGAGACTTAATTTTTCATTGTTGAACTTGTAAGTAGACTCTTAACACCGGATGATAAAAAAATGTTTTTTAAACCACTTAAAAGTAATTCTTTACAACAAGTTTATTTAACAAAAACTACGAGTATGTTAAGTAAATATGGAAATATTAAAAAAAAATCTTTTATTTATTCATGCATTTACTGGATGTGATACTACCTTAGCCTTTTATAATAAAGGTATAAATAATTTTATTAATTGTTTTAATAATTATTATAAATTAGGTGCAGCAGCTGAAACTTTTATCGTTAAAAACCAAAGTGATGAAGAACTTTTCTATGAAGGCGTAAGTTATATACTCACAATGTATGGTGCTTCAACTGCCAAAAACTTGAATAAACTTGGATTCAAACTTTCTTAGCATAAGCTTCAAAAGATTTAAGTGTACAACTTTATTCACTACCTCTGACAAAAGTGCAGCAAAACAACATATCAAAAGAGTCTACTTACGAGTCCAGCAATGAAAAATTAATTCTCTAACCCCTCTTAAAGAATGGACTTGGCAAAAAAAACAATTATTTAAAACCAGTAAGAATGACGCAACCAGCAACACCTAAAAGCGTCTTGAAAATCATATTTTGCTCCTGCAAAACAGGATGCGGTTCAGCATGTGGCTGCAGAATAAGTGGCCTTCATTGCTTACAGGCTTGCAGTGCTTGCAGTGGAAGTGACTGCGATAACAACCCACCACTTAAAGAAGTTAAAATCCCCGCTACGCAAAAGACAAATAAAAATTAAATTTTGTATTTTTTATATATGTGAGTTAAGCAGGAAATTTTTAACATTTAATAAAATATTTTTGAAAATACTGATAAATTACTCTTTATAAAATTTTATTTATTTAAATTTTATCATATTGTCTTAAATATCTAATATAGAATAAGGTTTTCAAAGTTGTTTAAATTCTAAAGTAATACACAATTTTTTTATTTTGTTATGCTTATTTATTTTATGTCACTATTATATAAAAAAATATCTTATAAGTAATTGTTACAGTCCGGAAATTGAGTAAAATTTTTGCTCTTAGAAATTGAAGTTCACGATATCTTTGAAACTATGAAAAATACGAGAACATTTTATAAAACTATTTTTGTAGAGAATTTAGTTATTTACAAGAAAAATTTTGTGCAAAAATAACGAAAATTTGTATTTAAAAAGTTACTGTAATTAAAAAAAAATTGTTCCATTTAAATATTATAAATATTGTTTAAACAATATAAATATGTGTTGGCCCCTTTGAAAAGGTTTCTGATTTTAAATAATATGAAAAAACTAAAATATTAAAAAAAAAATCAAAATCGGAGCTGTTCTTGAGGACTTCCAAATTTTTGCAGTTTTATGTATTCATTGACGCTACCATTTTAAGTTTGATCCAAAAAACACATAACGCCCATATTACTTTTTGAATAGCACTAATAATTACAAAGATACACTTTAACAGTGTCAAAAATAGGACACCCTGTACTTGTGCTAAACAAATACAAAAATATAACTTTTCGAAATTGCTTGTTAAAAATTTATGTGAAGTATGTTAATCTAATACCACAGGAAAGCTTTTGGAAAAGTATGAAAGCCTCGCTTCCTGTGTAAAATGAAGTTCAGTAAATATTCAAGCAATGTGGAAAACTTTTAATAAATTATTAAAGGTACATACCACGCTTAAATTTTCTGCATACAAGTAGGGGTGCATGGAATAAAAGGAGACCAAACTTTGACATTTTAAAGGTTATAATTTAGATAATAGTTATTTATAATATAAGTGTTAAAAGTACAATTTTAAATCACGAATGTGAAACTTTGCAGAATGAGCAAAGCGAGTTCTGCAGTTCACATGAGTCCCCGTACTTTTAACACAAATATCTCACAATTTTTTTTTACAAACGCAATACTGCAATTAAAAATGAAATTATTCAAAAATTGAAGATATAGTTTTACATAGCATCGTATATAAAAATTATGGAAGTTGGCATTTATTGATGAATTCTAACAACCGTTGTTGATGCTGGTGAGAATGCGGTTTTCTGTTCAATCCACCTCAACTACGGAGAATGCTAGAACTGTGGAAGGAATTTATTTTTTAAGTTGTATAATTAATATAAATGATAGTAAATAAATAAACGTTGACTTTACCTTTTAAAATTTGACTTTTGACTTTCAACATTAGTGCTTTAAAATGTTGCTTTAAGGCACTAGTGCTTTAAAGTATTATTTTTAAGGCATCTAGATGGTGTTAAAATTTAATTTTTAACACGTTTGTAGAAAAAATATTTTTTAACAAATAGTATGCGTGGTAACTTGAGAGACTAAAATATTTATTACTAATGGTACATGAGTTGATGTAAATATAGTTTTAAATAATTACAATACATTTTCTTTTAAATAAAGTTTAAAATTGTTCTTAGAAAAATCTTCCAAATAAACTAAAATATTTATCGATATTTGTAAAATTCACCAGTAAAAAAACTAATAAAGTATTAAGATTAAATTTACTAAAGAGTGTTATTTTTTATGGAATCAAATTAGGATCATTAAAATATCTACTTTAAAAAAGACGTTGCTCTAGAAAGCAGTTTAAAAATATTATTAGGAATTTTAATCATCCGTAATAATTTTTTAGAAAGAAAAAATGGGAGACACATTTTTTTTAATAAACAATAAATCTAGTTATATAAAGTGTTGTAATTACCTAAAGGTTTAGGTATAAAAAATTTAA
>JAHBCN010007167.1:0-30000 GCA_019359885.1 Listronotus oregonensis | reverse complement strand
TGTAGTGAGCGTAGTTTTTTAATGCAATTAAATATTAATTAAAAAAAATTAAATAAACTCTGGTGTCATCTAGACACTTTAAAAAATATGATCCCGTGATAATGAAAGTTGTATTATCATTAAAAAAAAATTAATTGTTAATTAACAGTTTTTACGGATCTCTGTTGTCATAAAAGGCGGAATAAAAGTTTAATAAAATAATTAATCTATAATTTTTTTGTTTCTTGGAGCCCTTTTTATAAACATACTTAACAAGATGACATAATAAAAGTTTTTAATTTTTTTTATTTCATTAATTATTAACTGATAAAGTAAAAAAAGTAAAAAAATCATATAATGTTTCTTAAGTATTTTTTTAAATAATAAGCTATTATTGATGTCATCTTCATGTTAGGCATTTTATAATTACTTTTTAAATTTTTCCTGCCATTTGTTTATAAATTGTTTATAAACAAATGGATTAATTAAATATTTTTGAATTTTTTTTCACCATATTGTTAGCGTAAGAAAATAATGTTTTTTTTTAATTTTCCTAAGAACAATATTATATTGTTTATAATCGTTTTTTTCATACATTTATAATTGAAATAAATTATTAACAAATCATTTTCTATTATAATTAGCATTTCTAAATTTAATGACAAAAAAAATTTTGTCAACAATAACTTTTTGAAAAATGGTGAAACAACTTTTATTATCCCGGATTCAAATTCTTTGAAGTGTCTAGATGACACCAAAGTTTTTAATTTATATTTAATTAGATAAAAAAAATATTTAAAAACTACGCTCACTACAGTGGCGGCGCGCGCATGCCGAAACTGCCGCGCGAAAGCCGATTTTTAACGTTAAATTAAAATTAAAAACATTGGCGCTACAATTCCGAGAATCAAGAACTTTTGTACTGAAATTTCCTGCTCTTTTAAAAACATTTTTAATATTTAAGCTATTACCTATACTTTTTAAGATTTTGCCAAAAATCTGGACGGCTATTTTTTTTACAGTTTTTTGTTAATAACAATATTATTTGTTATTCCAAAATACGTTGTTTTCTAGATGCCATTTCAGATTGTTTAAACCATCAAACATATTTTTAAGAGACTTGTAACTAATTTTCGCAGGAAATCAACTTCTTGACTAAACAATGGGTATTTAAACTAAAACTTTATTGCTTTTTAAAATTTCAGAATCTCAATACTGTTATTTTGACCAGTTAGGAGTTATTTTATTAAAACTTCTGTTTCATCTGACTTTAATATTCCTAGCAGGTATTTCATACACAAGAATAAGACATCAAGTATTTCTGAAGGTCCCCGAGAGGACAATCCAGAAAATGATTTTAGAATTTTTTTAAAATGTTTTAACATTGGGTGTATATAAGCCAAATTTAAATACTAATAAAAATGGAGACAGATTTTCTTAAAGCTTAAACATAGCAATTTAATATATCACGTCAATTTGGTCAGAAGTCAAAAGTTTATGTATTAAAAACTAGGGTTTGTTTTTGTTTTTTGGATGAATAAGCTCCAAGAAATTAAGTAACTTATTTAATTTATGCATACTATTATGGGTTAATTTTTTTATTTCTTTATAAATAAGGAATAAAAATAATTCCTGATATAGTGTACAGGTTGGCTTGCACAATGATAATATTAAATGTAAACGTATGTTGTATTTTTTTTACCTTACAATACAAAATGTTATTGGTTTCCATAGTTACTCCTTGGAGTGTACAACTCGTTAGTAACTTAGTTCGAATTAAACCATTTAACTTTTGGTATAACTAATTTTTGGATGGCACATAACTAGTTCTAAGAAAAGGCTAAATTTTAAAGGAAAAAAAGAGGCTGCGCTGCCTTCGGTAGTGAATCAAGACGGCTTCCAGAAAAAAAAAAGAAAAACAGGTATATTGTGTTTTCTGGCATAATACATTATAAATTTAAGCAAATTATTTTTTACTTTACTAGAATTAAAAAATATTTACCGAAAATCTTAAAATCGGGCACAATCTTTAACTATGTAACGATAAAAAAGTAAAACGCTGAGATCAGTCAGCAACTACTCTTCATGAAATTAACAATACCGTTTAGGCTTCTAAGAAAATGTTAAGAATGAAGTTTAAAGAAAAAAACCTAGGTGTGCTGTAAAAAAATAAATATAACTTTATTAAATAACAAAAACACTTTATAAATTTAAAAAAACAAACAAACACATTGATTACCTGATACCAGAGCTGGATACAAATCAAATTCTTTTGAAATTAAATCCAAAAATCGATTTCTTTTTAAAAATCCGAAGGCTGGAATTGATTACCTTTTAAAAATAGAATCCGTGATCCGGATTCGTTTTATAATTTAAAAATGAACCGGAATCGATTCCTTTTTAAAAGAATTCAAAAGAAATTAATTCCTAATATTTCGAATTTTAAAACATCCGCATATTAAAATTTTTAAATTAGGAAACACACCTAACAAGTGATTTTCAACCAAAATGTGTTGTTCTTCAGGTCCAGAGAAACAACTTATAAAAAAAACAATTTTTTTCTAACCATAGATTGTGGTTTCAAAAATGGGCATAAATTTTACTTTCATTTGATCTTTAAAATTTTGATTGCTCGATATTTATAATTTTTAATATGTTATCTGTGAGAGAACCTAAGGGACTTGTAAATAGGATATTTTATTATAAGTATTAAGGATATATAAATAAATTTAAAATTTTAATACATTTTAATTTTCCCCAGGCAAAGAAATTATTAAACAGCACTTGCGAAATTTCCTGGAAAGTTACAACAAGATGTTTTCTTTATAAGTTGCTCGAGGTTATCTTAAGAATCACATTTGAAAAACCTACGAAGATCTAGCAGAGCAGGTTTTGGAATACAGTTAAAAAAAGCGTCCATTTAGGGGTTTTGTGTTGATCTTAAAAATAACATATTCAAATTGAAAAAATATTTACCAAGAACTAACTTGTTTAAGTGTTACAGCACCTTAAAATAAAGCTTAAAATTATATTTCGCATCTGGGTCACCGTTCTAAAATCTTTGTAGCTTAAATCATCATCTGGATTATGTAATATCATTCGTACCGTAGTTACCATTTGTAAGTATAAAAACTAAAGATGATCCGGATTTGTGATCCGATAAATAGGAATCTTTTCCTGGATTCGATTCTTTTTTTTCTTAAAAAGGAATCATGATTCATATTGGTAATGTAATTGTTTAACGAGGATCCGGATCCGTAAATCTATTTCTTTTGAAGGATCCGTCCAGCTTTGCCTGCTACAGATGACTTATCTTGGACTAAAAGATCACAGATTCACTTTTTGTTTCTAGTCTAGCAAAGGGTTTCTAAGTTAAAAAATGACCAAATTACTAGATTTTTATGGTTTATAACACCATTGATACTGAAAGAGAAAGAACGGATTTAACGGTAAATATTGCGCAAGCCAAATTGTTATTGGAACAAATCAAAATACATCATGTACAAAAATTTTTACTACATTAAACATATTTTAAAATATAATTTGTTATATTTTAAAGTACAATCACTAAATTATTAAATATTTAAAACAAAACACAAACAATATTTTTATACCAACTGTGCAAGCCCAAATTGGGGTTATGACCCCATTAATACGGTTTAAAAAATCCTAAAAAGCAAGATTATTACTTTATTAAATTTAACAAAAACAATTATTTTTTAATTTACATTAAATTATTGCTAAAATTTAAATAATTTAAATTATTATAAATGTCAGTTAAAAAAAAATAGTTTAAACCAATTTTAATTAAACAATTACTTATACAACGGTATGACAGCTTACGAAGGATTTTTTCGTATACATATTTACTGTATACTACACGTATACATATATACTCCTAAGTACCAGAGTACCGTGAGTGCCGGGTTTTCCGATGTTTAACCCATCTTTTTCCCCAGTTCCGTTAACGCTGTCCAAGCACTGAAACATGCAAATATTGCATTTCAAACCACCTTTTAGACAACGCGGTAGTGCCACCATGGACGTTATTTTGTATAACTACTACCTAAATATGTCTTTTCGGCGGGAAATCGAACCCGGATTGCCGGCGCGGCAAGCCGAGACTCTGACCACTACGCTACCGGAGAGACTATATGCCTGAACTGAAATTGTGAAATTTTTACATAATGGAAACTATGTAAACAATTAGATATATCAAAATCCTAAGTTACTATTGGCTTACTTGAAATTAAAAAAAAAACAAAGATTATAAAGCATTGACTGAATTTCGTACATCATATTGTAACGGAAAAAAAAGGAACGTTACAACTAAAACAAATCTAAATACAAGGCATTTGTTATTAGTGCTTAGGTCAAACTAACTAATTAAAACAAACTGCTAAGAATCATGTGACTAAAGATACCAAATGTAGCAACCAAAAAACAAATCCACACTTTAGTAGCATGCTAACGTTAAAATAGTCCAGCCAAATCTAAAGTAATTTGGTTTGTAATTACAATAGGGATTACAAAATTCAGGGGAAGAGATAAAACTTTTATACACCATTAAGTTAACATAAAACTTAACAATGTTGGGTTTGTTGGACTAAAATTATTGGTTTGTCCATAAGAACAACAATGTATTTTTAACAATAATAAAAGAGAATTTTAAAGACCTGACTTGGTTATTTTAAAAGATAGTAAAAAACAAGACATCTTTTCAATCTTTTCCTTTATATATGATGCTGTCTTTAGTTTCTAAATAGGTTGCACATAAAAAAAACTTTATTTATTTTAATTTTAAATTAAAAACAGAATGTATTGGAAGAGTAACAAAAAAGAAAATAAATTTTCAGCAAATTTTTAAAATAATTTTGATATACTGCTAATATAGATTGAATGACAAAATGTCTTAAATTTTACTTAAAAAGCCCATTTTTTTTATTATCTTGAGACAATCTACGAAGGCTGAGGCCTAAGTACTAACGTACCGTGGGTATCTGAAGTGTTGTAGGAGAAAGTTGGTTAATTCGACTGTAAAAGGATGCATAAAAGTAGCACCACGTGTTCCTTTGCTGAATTTTACCAGAGGAGAAATTATACTGGCCAACCTAGAGGAGCAAAAGCCGTAAAAATACCTATAGAAGAGCGACAGATTCTCTACAGCTAGTCTGTGGGCAAGAGAAGACGAACAGCTCTTTTTGGAATAAAGTCTAAAATGTTTTTGTCGGTAGACACCATTCCCCAGGCATGACAACAATATTCTGAAGAGGGTCTGATCTGGGATACATACAGAGTACACAGATTAAAAGAAGAGAAATACTTACTTGCTTGAAAAAAAAATCAAGCATTTTTAAAGTTGTGGAGGCTATGGATGTAATGTGTTTGTGACAGTTAAGGTTATTTAAAGGAAGGGAATAAAACTTCGGTAAGAGGTATAAAATTATTATATTAAATGCTGTCGAGCGCTTTTAACCAAACCAGGCTATCATCAGGACCGACATTGTCAAAATTACAGGAACTCAGTCATATGACACAAAACAAATGTTAACATTAAATATGATAAGTACTTTGAAATTCACAAACACTTAGACATACATATTAATTAATGTTTTAATTGATTGTTTTAATATTAGTAGAGGAGCCGAAGAGAGATCGTTCTTTACCCATCTGTTAACCGGATGGAACCCATTTTTTTGTTAAACTCACATATAAACAAACGCATTTTGACTATATTGCCTATCAAAATATGGTCAAGACTATTTTTAATTAAAATTAACTTTAATTAACTCTTTTTTTTTAACTTTGACTACGTGATAACTAAATAAATTTTGTATAGATCGAAATTCTGTACCGTACAAAGCATGCCTAGCTGGTCTTGCCCGCTCATTTTTAGTCTAGACTATCTGGCAAGCAGGTGCAAACAGGTAATTTTTTATAAGTGAATATTTTTTTCCATTTATTTTCAACTACACTTTTACAATTTTAAATAAGAAAATTAAAAATAAACCAACAATTACTAACATTTAATTTCAGGGAATAATTTAGTACCTCGATATTAACTATTTCGTTATTGATAAAATAATTATAATGCGTTCACGTAAATATATCAAATTGTAAATTAAAAAATAAGTTTTTTAGTTGTCACTTCGAAATGTTACTGGACTATAGACAAGCTCTGTCTTTCACTGTTCTATATAAAACGATCTTGTGCACCTCTCTAATTTGACGAATACGCCCGGGCGCAGGGACCATACTTTGTCTTTCTACCACGTTTGTCGGGCGATTCGCTCTCTCTCTCGCGCAACTGCGTTATAAACTCAAAGTTTGGGACAATGGGCCCTTGAACTTTTTTTCGTTGGCAAGAGTATATCAACGCGTTTTATATTTAATTATCTTTATTTTGAAATTATAATAGTCACTCATAAAAACTTACCTGTTTGCACCTGCTTGCCAGAAAGTCTTGACTGAAAATGAGCGGGCAAGACCAGCTAGGCATGTTTTTAACGGTTGAAAATCACATAGTCAAAGTAAAAAAAAAATTGATTAAAGGTAATTTAATTAAAAATAGTCTTGACCATATTTTGATAGGCAATATAGTCAAAATGCATTTTGTGTAAGACTAACAAAAAATGGGTTTCATCCGGTTAACAGATGGGTGAAGAACGATCTCTCTTCGGCTCTTAGACTATATGTATGTCTAAGTATTTGTGAATTTTGAAGTATTTCTCATGTTAAATGTTTATATTTGTTTTGTGTCATATGACCGAGTTCCTGTAATTTTGACAACTTCGGTCCTGATGATGGCCTAATTTGGTTGAAAGCGCTCGACAGCATTTAATATAATAATTTTATACCTATTACCGAAGTTTCATTTCCTTCTATTGCTAAGGTATACTAGCCAAGAGCGTTTAAGTTAAGGTGATTCTCTTGTAGGTGACAAGACAAAATGATTCTGTATTCTGCAAAACTTGGCCTTTCATATGTAACGGATGAGCATGGCAGACTTCTTCGCGACATCGAACATGACTGTGTTTAGAAGGCATTAAAATGGTCATTTTTGGTGCCCCAATCCAAGATTAGTTTAAGGTCTTGTGATAGATATCTGTATTGACCTGCGATGACTATGAATGAGATTGTTGGTGAAAGAGAGAAGATCGTTAATGTAAAGAATAAACAAAGTTAGTGCCACATCAGAGCCCTGGGGCGCCTTAGCAATTATTTGATAAATAAAATAATTCTAACCTTTGCAATTCTATTAACTAAACAGATATTTTTAAAGTCTGTAACATTGCCCCTCCAAGTTTTGATCGTCTCGATCAAGTATCTTCGATCTTGATAGCGGCACAGCTGTTCCAGATGCATACAACTTTCATCTGCTGTGGGCTCTTCTGAATTCGGTACACTGATCATTAAGCCAACACTACTTATATGGTCCTTCCCATGACTTTTGCAGTTTCGGTGAGCGCCCCTTGGTTCTTTGGATTATATAACCGAACTTTTCACCGACATAAAATCCTGATGATTGAAGCTTTTAAATCATAGCGGACTTCATACGGTCACTTTCTTTGTAGCTTATTGCGAACCCCTTCGTGTATTTCTTTGTAGCTGTTTACTAAGTTTGACTTTTACATAATCTTCTGCTGCTATATTGGTAGAAGGCCGCCGTCCAGTAAAGTCAACTGGAAGGCATAACTCCGCCCCCAAAAATGACTTTGCAGGTGACGTTCCAGTGGTTTCGTGAACTGCGGAGCGATAGCCAGTAAAAACGGCTGTATACAGTTGTCCCAGTTACTTTGTTGGTCATTTACTTAATTTTCTTTCAGGTAGTTATCAGTGAGTTCTGTTAAATCTTCGACCATTCCATCTGACTGGGGATAAAGGGGTGGTTCTGATTTTATGGATTCCCAGGAGATTACAGAGGTTTTGAAGAGAACAGATTCAAAGTTTCTACCTTGATCAGTATGTATTTCTTTGGAACTCCATATCGGCAAATCCATTGTTGAAATAATACGTCGGCAATAGTGGTAGCTTCTTGATTTGGTATTGCGTAGACTTCCGGCCATTTGCTGGCAATCCATCGCTACCAGAATATAGCGATTTCCAGCTTCGGTTTATTGGAAATGGTCCTGCTATGTCTATGGCAATTCTTTCAAAAAGGTGCTCCTACATTGTATTTGCTTCATCTTGCCATGGCTTCGTGTCTTAGGTCCCTTTGTTGAGGCGCAGTCCTTACACATTCTTGCAACTCAGTCTTTACATCGGCACGACTTCCCAGCCAGTAAAACCTTTTCTCGAACCTTTTTCAAGAGTCTTTATAACTCCGAAATGGCCACCACCTATACCATTGTGCAGGGTTGCAATACTTCAGGAATCCCTTTTGCTGGTAGTACTGTTTTATGAGAGATTACTGCCACCAGAACCTCTGTGACTCTTGCAAGTCCAATTTTTTCATTGCTAAAGAGTCCCATATGGCCAGTACCCTTTATCTCGGAGACTTAGAAGCTATTTTCTGATATGGGCCGTGCCTGAATTTTCATTCAAATTTTCACATATCTCCCAAGATCAGGATCCTCTCGTTGTTCTTTGCGAGGATTTTAGGGTCCCATTCTTGTTATGATCTGGATGCGTGTTCTTCGGCTGAATTCATCTGACCTTCTTGCCTTTAAACGGCTACTGCAATGTTTACAATATTCGGGATTACACCTCTTTGATAGAGCGTCAGCATTTTTATGCGGTCTCAACTTTCGATGCGAATCGTATTCTTGAACACGTTGCAACCATCTTGTTATCTGACCTTCAGGGATTCTTGAATTGAAGCAACCATCGATGATAAGCGGTCTCAACCCTCAGGTGAAATTTCTGGCCATAAAGGTACTTATGGAAGTGCTCCAGGATTTGGACGATAGCTAAAAAGTTCTTTTCTAGTCACACAATAATTTGCCCAGGTTAGAAAGGACTTTGCTGAAACATGCTATCACTTCTTTTTTCTTGGCCATCCTGTACCTGTGACAAAATTCCACCAGTAATAAAAAAATTATGAGCCAGACTGAAGTCCAATAAATGCTTGATTTACAGTGGATATGACAACACTAGATATCTGGTGTGCTGGCTTTCTTCAGTTGTATAAAGGCTGCTTCACAATCTGTGGTCCATTCATAACTTTTGTTATTCTCGCAGCGTAAGGTCTCGGTAATACCAGCAATCCCATGTGGCAATCTTCAGGTAAAGTGCAGTCCCAGAAAACTTCTAACTCATGTGCTTGTTTTTAGTAGGCCTTTGGATAGCTTCCATCTTCTCTGGATTCGTTTTCACCCTTCTTCAAATTGTTAGTGCGCCCATTTTAACACTTTTCAGCAGATGATTTCTTTGGACTGCTTCTCCAGCTGGGCAGATCTTAGTTTTGAAAACCCTCTCTGACATTTCAAGGTGGTCTTCAAATGTTTT
This sequence comes from Listronotus oregonensis, assembly GCA_019359885.1. NCBI lineage: Eukaryota > Metazoa > Arthropoda > Insecta > Coleoptera > Curculionidae > Listronotus > Listronotus oregonensis. The sequence continues at coordinate 20,574 of JAHBCN010007167.1, read as the reverse complement.
TTCCAAGAATAATAATAATGTCATCTCAGTAGTACTGGGCTATAAAGTTTTTCTAAGTTAGTCCCCGCAATGTTAGACCTACCACCTGTCTAAAGGCAAAGGGTGGGCATTGCACAGACCAAATGGCATAACATTAAACTGCCACAGTCCGGTTCCGTCAAAAAGTAGATTTTTCCTTGTATTTCCTTCAGATACAGGCTCCACTCGGCCACAGCCACTTTCTTAGGGTCTAAAGTCGAAAACCAGACGAACCAAAGTCATGTCCAGAGTCCGTCTATTCTTGCAAGGGAAACTGTCCATCTTCGTGACGTCATTAAGTCTTCTGAAGTCAACACAAAAATCTGGTAGAACCGATCTTTTTTTCTTAACCAGGACTACTTCGGAGATGACCATGGACTCTGGGATGGTTCTATAATGCCTGTTTTGATGTTCCAATTAACCCTCTTAACTCGCCCTTAGCCAAGCACCTGCTGTGGTATGGCCTTATCGGTGCTGCATCACCAGTATTTATCAGATATTGAGCTATGCTGGTTTTTTCCAAATCCTTTTCAGAGAGAGAGAAAACGTCTTGATTTCTTCTTAAAGGTCTTCCAGCTTAGTAATCTGCACTGGATTTGAGCAGGGTTTTATTTTAGAAAATCACCTGTGGTCTTGGGTGTTATAACAGGTAGTTTAATATGCAACTCTACAGGTTTAAAGGAAGGTATTGGTAATATCATATTAGCAGGTTGATAGGTACCAATTTGTCACCCCTCTTTGACTTGTTGATATAGTCCTTTAGGTTCATCATTCTGACAATACCGTATTTCTTTGTTTTGCTGGTCTTTGCGGTAGAATTCTCAAAGTGCATATGGTGGACTATTTTCAATTGGTTCGACTAATAGGATTTCAATCTTCTTCTGATTCTTCTTCTGTTCTTACTTGGATAAATGACTCTGAATTTGGGGATAGTATGATCTTTCTGTAAGTACAACTTCTCAATAAATGCCCATTGTCTCTGTGGGTTTCATTGCCAATCTCTTCATTATTGGTTCAGTATTCGTTGTGGAAGGTCAAGTACAAACTTCTGATGTTCCATAATGTCAAGTCCAAGGATAACTTCATCCATTATGTCAGCAACAAACACAACGTGTATAAACGTTGTCGTCCCTTGGGCGTTATTCTGGTTTGCTGTATTCCTTGAATTGGTATGACTTCCAGCTAGTGCAGATTCAAAAAACAATTTTTCTTCACGGAATATTTTGCGTGGCTATTGATAAATGCCACTTATGACAGTATGTGTGGAAAACCAGTATCTAGTACCATTTCACATTCCCGAATCGCATATCAAAATACTGGAGCCGTTGTTTTGCAGCCGGGATATTTTAATTATTGTTGTTGATGGGGCTTGAGCACCTAGTCAGCTGCCCTTAGCTGGCTACTGAGTTTTCCGGATTACTTGAAGGGACATTTGATGTAGTACAGTTCCTTTGGACATGCCCCTCACCACACTTCCAGCAGATGCCGCCTCGCCGAAAAGTCATACCGTTGCGACAATATCAGCTTCGTACTCTTGAAGGTTTGTTGTTTTTTGTCTTCGTCCTGCACCCCGTCCCCATAAACCTCCGGGGCAAGTGTTTGCCATATCTCGTTTCTGGGAACATCACAAGGGGATTAATAGCCATTGTTTCCCCCGGGGAAACCCGTTTCTTAAAACCCATAACCACCTCGAAGAGAAAGGGGCTGGGGGCAGGGCCTTCGTAACCCATTTATTACCATTGGCAGTTCAAATTGTCGCAGATACGTAACCCAGGGTATCTTGCCATAAAAAAGTTGGTGGTTTCATAATATTCAGTAATTACACACTTGTACTAGCTATCTTTTAATTTTGTCGCGGGACCCCCTTTGTTGTATTTGGCCTTGAACTTGCTGTAAGTCTGCTGTATTTCTTTCATTTTTCTTTAACATCTTCAAGTTTTAATAAGCAACATTTGTGTTCTCATCTCATCTTGATTTTTTTGTTGAAATTCCCCTTTTTAGGTGTTCTAATTTTCATCTTTCTTTGAGTTCTTGTTTCCTCTTCCTGGCTTTTTTTAATGTTTTTTTGAATTTTCTGGGTCCGTTGTCTTGTTTCTGCTTGACTCCCTTTTCCAATTTTTTTTTGACTGGGCTTTATTTTTAGATCTTCTCCTGGATTTTTGGGTGGTCTTCATTTCTTCTGATTGGTCTTCATTTTTGATCTTCTAAAAGATCGGGTTTAAATTTTCCTTTAAGATCCCCCTCTCATTGAATCTTGGCTGGTCTTCATTTCTTTCTTCAGATTTTCTGGTCTCCCTTTCTTTTTTTTCAGATTTTCTTGGCTGGTCTTCATTTCTTTCTTCAGATCTTCTTGGGGCTTTATTTCTTTCTTGACTTTTTTGGCTGGTCTTCATTTTCTTCAAATCTTCTTGGTGCCATCATTTGCTTCATCAGTGCAGGAACTTCCATAGGGGTTTTTCTGTCTGGTCTCAACAGGCATTCAAATTTTTAATCACTTTCCTTTTTTTTTAGGTCCTCGTTCCGCTTCTGACACCAAATGTTCGGGACACCCCCGAAAAACACGGATCCTGGTTTTTCACCTTTTATTGGGGTATCTGGTTAAAACGTTTTGGTAACACCCAAAAGTAACGTAATAATTTTTTTAAATGTTAACCTTTAACGTCGTCAAATTTTCTCTCTTGAATACAAAACTAAACTGGGCCCTTCTTTTGCGCTATAGTAATGGGAAAAGTCGGAAAAGTCTAGAATTTTTTGGAAGAATTCTTTTATTTCAGGATGCAAGAAAAATCTTAAATAGATGTCTCCCCAGGTTCCGCAATAACGTCGAAAAAGGGAAAGGTAACCTATTTTTAAAATTATTAACCAAAAAAAAATTTAACCTTTAACTCATTAACAAACAGATATTTTTAAATGAAAATATATATATATATATATATAATAAAAAAAAATATATATATATATATATATATATATATATATATATATATATGTATATATATATATATATATATATATATATATATATATATATATATATATATATATATATATAAAATATATATATAAAATATATATATATATATATATATATATATGTGAGATAAAAAAAAGGTTAGTTGCAGATCTTGTAGGGAACCCATACTGTCTGGATGAAAAAAATAAATCTTTTAAAAATAATAAAAAATTTTATTAAAACTAAAGTTAACTTTCTTTAAAAAGGTTAAATTCTTAAAAAAGTGGACGGGGGTGCTGTATGTGTAAAATTTTTTAAATTTGGGTTTCCATTAACTAAATTAAAGTAAATATATTATTCCAGAATACCTATTTTCGTTGGCTGTTTATTTAAACAAATTATGGTTTAATTAATTAGTTAGAATGAATAGCATACACGTTATTCAAGTTTATTAAAGAAACAAGCCCAATGTTTTAGTAGTGATAATAAATAAATATGAGCAAATAACATGTTTAGTTTGTTTAGATTTTTTAGTTCCCAAATTTAACAATTTTTTCTTTAAAACAAAAAAAAAGAACCTTACAAAATAAAGTTAGGTTTCTATCTAAAATTTGTTAAATTTTTATAACAACTAAAACTGAATACTTAACCCTTGAGTTGAAGATGACTGTTTTATTTAATCTAAAATAAAACATATAAAAGCAAAAGGTTCATTTCATTCTTTTATATAATATTATTCTTTTGATTATCACGAAATCTCAATGACTACTTAACTAAGAAGATGTACATTTGGCACGGAAGTGGAAGACGAGTTAAAAAAAATATGAAACTCCTCCCTAAAGGGGCAGAACGGGAGTAAAAGTTTGTAAAGTTCGAAGTGTAAAAATTGGTATGTAAGCTACTAAATACGTTTAAAAACGACCTGTTTTAAAATTTTTGGGATAACACCCCTTTGCGGGTGAAAATAATGATGAAAGTTTGTATAAAAATATCGTTATTTTAAATTTGTTAATAATGTGGGAGTTGATAATTAGACTACTGATTACCCAGAATAATAGAAAGTGGTAGTATTTTTGGAACTTCATCCCCTGAAAGGTTAAAGGGGGAAATAAAAATTTGCATGAGAAATTCGTCATTTCTTGACTTGAAATAAATTATTTAAATGTTTTCGAGGGAACAGAAAAAAAAAACAAAACAGCCTAAATAGTAATTTTATAATAGTTAAATTAAATATTTATAAGCTTATTTTCTTACCGTAAAATTATTTTACTTTAAATAAAAAAAAATAAAATTAAGCTACAAGAGTCGAAAAAGGCAAAAACTGATTTTTTAGCTGGAAGAACACCAAAGTTATTTAAATCTAATCTCCTATAAGAAAAAATCAAAGTTGTTAGCTAAAACTTGTTTTAAATAAGAGCAGATACATATAGTTGCAAAAAAATTTTAAACTTAAGACCTAATTTAAAAGTTAGATATACATTTGCTCCACTACAATATTAAAACTGTTGTTAACTTTTAAAAATATAAAAATATGCATTTAAAGAAATAAAAAAAATTGACTGTTTCATGTGACAATAAAATTTCTAGCTGGCCTTTTTTAAATTAGCTACCAAAGACAGTGGCGACTCAATGATTTTTCAAACTTTATATCTAAAAAATGAGGCATGGGACCCACACCAAATATATACCAGATGCTTAAGGTGAACACTTTGGTAACGAAAATTTTCATTTTGGACATTGCAAAAACAAAAGATTTTTTTAAGGGCCCCAGAAAAAAATCTAAGTTTCAAAAGCAAATTTTCTATTTGTATTTTTTTTTTTTTTTTTTTTTTTTTGTGAATTTGATCAAATATTAAGTACATATTGCATGCATACACAGCAGGTAAGTCCACAGATGCAGAAACAGCATTACAAGAACTTGTGGAAAAGGCCGAATATGCTCTCAAATACAAGGAGGTGCTAATGTGTGCCTTCCTAGGTGTAAAAGGAGCGTTTGACAACACGTCCCTTATATCTATCTCAAACGCGTCGAGGCGCAGAGGGATCGACGTAACAAGCTGCAGGTGGATAGACTGCATGTTTAAGAGCAGATCAGTATATACTTCAATTCTTGAAGAAACTCTTGTAGCTCAGGTTAAGCGATGATGTCCGCAAGGGGGAGTTCTGTCCCCACTGCTGTGGAACCTTGTCATGGACGACTTACTAAATGTCCTTGAAATGAAAGGGCATCAAACATTGGGATACGCAGACGATCTCGTCATTATGGCCCAAGGAAAATTTAACAAAACTGTTAGGGATAAAAGGAAACAGGCCCTAAACGTAGTCACCAGGTGGACAAGAAAGGAGGGACTAAACATAAACCCCTCCAAATCAGCCATAGTTGTCTTCACCAAAAGGAGAAATCTAGAGGGCTTAGGACCCCTGAACCTACGAGGTGAAGCAATCAAGATTGTGGGAGAGGTAAAATATTTGGGTGTCATCCTAGACTCTAAACTTACCTGGAACTAACATCCTCAGAAAACAAGAAAGAAAGCGGAGATGACTCTAATGTTAATCAGATGCTCTCATGGGAAAACATGAGGCCTTAAACCCAACGTGGTTTATTGGTTATACACCATGGTGGTAACGCCTATGATAACATACGCATCACCGGTATGGTGGACAAAAATGCGACAAAGAACTGCTGTTACAGAACTGGCCAAGGTACAGAAACTTGCTTGCTTAGCTATAACAGGAGCAATTAAAACAACCCCAACAGCAGCCATGGAATGTCTCTTAGACCTTCCACCACTTAACCTTATAGTGATGGGAGAGGCAAGAATGAGCTACTTCCGACTGCAACAAAAACCAACTGGTGTCTACGCTAGTTTGGGACACAACAACATAAAAAGTCAGGTTGGGGCAACATCCTGGGCGAGAGAACAGACCAGATGATTCCCAATACTCATTCAACAAAAACTTCGAGATAAAAATTCCAGATTAAAGTAAGTGGAGCAACCTGATCTCCCCGGCACGGTTGGAGACATCATCTGGTATACGGATGGTTCCAAACCGGGCAGGAACTGGAAGCGGGCGGGACAGTGAAATAAGGAATTCACAATTCTCCATTCCACTTTGGAACACACAGTACTGTATTTCAAACAGAAATATATGCTTTACTGCACTGTGCAAAAGAAAATAACAGGAGGGCTTACAAAAACAAGCCGATCTGTATAATAACAGACAGCCAGGCGTCACTAGGAGCACTAGTAAACCCCAAGGTAACGTCCAAGCTGACATGGAAATGCCAAAAAGAACTGAAAGTCCTGGGAGAACGCAACAGAGTAACTCTCTTGTGGGTACCAGGACATACATGAATAAAAGCCAACGAAAAAGCGGGTGAGCTACCGAGACAGGTATCATTCTCTCCATACTTTGAACCTGAACCTGCCCTTGGAGTGACCAAAACCACGAAGCACGAAGGCAAACTAGGGAATGAATCCGAAACAAACACAAGGAATACTGGGAGAACCTCGGTAGAATAAGACATGAAAAGGGCTTCATAAGGGGCCCATCCAAAAGAACGAAGGAAGAACTACTCAGACAAAGTAGGAAAAGACTTCGCATAACAGTAGGGTTGCTAACAGGACACGATATCCTAAGAGGGCACCTACACAAGATAGGCTCATACAATGGGGACCCAAGTTGCGGAATGTGCGACGAGGGGAAAGAAACAGCCTAGCACATACTGTGTAAATGTAAAGCATTAAATCACAAAAGACAGGCATTATTTGGGCAACCGAAAATGAGCCCACAGAAATATATCAACCAACCAGTCTCGGGGTTATACAGACTTGTAGAAGAAACAAGACAAATGGGAGAATTGGTATAAAAGACAATGGGAGATTAGGCACAAAAAGTCCAAGAGGCTGCGCTGCCTCCGGTAGTGAAAGATGGCTCCCAGGAAGAAAAAGAAGAAGAAGAAATTTATCGTTAAATCCGTATCGTTTAATAAATTTTTATACCAAATGTACCGTAATTTAAATAGTTTTGAATTTAAATTTTGATTAGACTAGATATTAACTTTTTTATGGTTTTTAAAATAACAAGAAGGAAGCCCATTACTAAGGTACTTTGTATTACGGGTCATAGTATCTTTAACTTTTTATTTTTGGAAAGACAAAATTGTATTTAAGTGTAGTTTAAATTTTAAAATTTACCCTTTCAATGGTGAAAATGTAAGAAATTTTTCATATTTGTATTCACAGTTTTATTTTCAATTTTTTATTTATTATTGTGATAATTTGTCGATGTCCTGTTTACACATTATGTACGCTCCAATTGCTGTAACTCCTGCTTGACGATTAGGACTGTAGATGGTTTTTACCACAAACGCTTTGCTAGGATATAGGCTTAAATATAAATTTTGCACGAAATACAAAGTTTCTTCATTTCCTACATTTTTAAGTGCACACGGCCAGAATCAATTTTTATTTAATCCGTTACAATAACACCTTCACTATTATCTTATTATCATCATTAACACCATGGATTGTTTTAAAAAAAAGTAAAAAATGTTTATTAACATTTATAATAATTATTATTATATTAATTTTTATATAGTTTTGCTCAAGAAATATATACAAATACTTCTTTTGTAGCATTCTTTAAATGGATCAAGATAAATGCTTTTTCTATGAGCTTGTTGGCCTGTATTTTGTTGTATAGATAGTTTAATATCGTATTCTTTAAAAAAATGCCACGCTTTAAAAAACTTTACTAAGTTTGGGCTCTTTCTACGCAAATATAAAATTAAAGTTAATTAGGTATTTTATTAAAGTTTACCCGAAGTCTACCCGAATAAGCTTTAACCCACCCACCTTACCTACACTTTAAATAATTACATCTCTTCAGTTTAAATACCATGTAAACTACACACACTTTAAACCTAACTAATATAGCGCTTATAATATTGTTAAGTGCTTTTCTAAAAGCGTTTTTAATACATTACTTAAAATTAATGCAACAGACACACAAACTAACATAAAGTTCAAATTTTAAGGTAAAATTTTATTATGATGGGTAATAAAGTACTAGATGAACACCTAAATAAATAAGTATACAATTAATATTTTAATAATTGATAATTTGTCTTATTAAAATTATTCCTTCCTATTTATATTTCATTATTTTTACGTTTGTTACGGTTAAAGGTTTATTGGGGTATGGTCCGTCAAAAGCCATAACGATATACTTTGGACAGACTATAACTATAGGAACCAAATTTAGCTTAGTTCCTGATACTGGAGCAGGACTAACTTTAAAATAAAAGAGATATAAATATGGAGTAAATATTCTTTGTTAGGAGTAATTACCACCTATTAAAATTTTTAGTAACTGGTTACTATAGTAACTAAAGCCGACCTTAAACTAAATATATATAAATATGGCAAAATTTTAATGATTTAAAGTAAATACTATCGTTTAAAAAACATGTAGTACCAAACTTAACCTTAGGCTGGATCTGGTGCTTGACCGACGCGACGGTTAACGCTGACATCGGTCATACGTAGTTGTATCAACGAAAAATTATGATCAACTACAGTGCACAGCGCGTTGCAGTCTATTAGCTCAGCACTGTATAGCCCAGTCTGTAGGTAAACATAAGGGCTGTTTATGACGTTAATTTGTAACAGGTTGAAAGGTGTTAGAAGTTGTAGAGGGTGATTATCTGAATATGACTATATAGTTTTAGACTCGAAAAAAGTGTGCAGGGGTGGGTGGTGGAGGGTTAAAAGTGCTAAAACGGGTTTTTTGCTTCTGCAATCGCCATTGTTAATTTTAGAGGAATACGTTCAAAATGTTTTTTTAGGTTTTAAGGAGACCTATAATTTGAGCCTGGCTAAAATTGATTTGGTCCATTTGATTATAAAAAAATGCAAAAAACCGTTAAAAATAGCCATTTTTTGAAATGTTGATAACTATTGCAAAAATATTTTTTTATCCATTTCTGTCACTGCAAACCACAGGTTTTTTAATTCTTAATTAAATGAGAGGTTCTAAAGCATGATCGAATAATTTTTTGCTAAGATAATTGAGTTTTACTGATTTTAGAGCCCTAATCTAGTACGCTATATCTTTTTTGTTTATAAATATTTTAGGTATTACAAACTGTCTTTTGCTTTTTCAAGACTTATATTTTATTAATTTAGATCAACAAAATAAAAAAAAAATAATATTAAGTCCTTCGTTTTGAGCCTTGAAAAAAAGGTACTCTTTTGTTAATAAACAATTGGAGCAGGATCGCCTCTTGCATAAGTTAAGAATTTTAAACCAAGAAATATGGATAGATGCCTTCAAAACAAATATTAAAAAAAGGAGTTATTTTATTTATTTTAATTTTAAATTACTTAAAATTTGCAATAAACATTCAAAAATAAAAAAATATTAATTTTCAATTTTTATCAGAAGCATATTTTAAAAAAATCCTAAAAATTCGGTTATTTGAATATAACTCAAAAATATTGCATTAAGATGAAAAAATTATATTACTTAAATTAAAGGTCTTGTAAAAATACATAGTTTATGTTTTATAAAGTTTTGTGAATCGTGAATAGTTTTTAAGATATTGACGCTTTACATTAAAAAAAAACCGTTAATATCTGAAATTATGCCTTTTCTTGATTGTTTGCGGTTCGACCCCCAATTTTTACTTCAGATTTGTGTTCAGCGAAATAAAATACTCCAGAAAATCCTATAACCACACCCAACACACACCACTTTTTTGTGGGCCTGTGTAATCAATTAAACTTAATTTTTTTTATATTTAATTTTTTTTATCTGAAACCCTAGTAGACCACATAGGTATCAATTAATAAATCTGAAGTTAAAATTGCAGTTTTAGTTTCAGATATATTAATTGATCTCTCGCCAATACCATTTTAATTGGAGGATTCATGAACACCAATCTGCCTTTTCGATTTCTAAGGTGCCTTCAGACTTATTAATTGATATGTCGTCTAATAGGGTTGCAGATAAAAAAATTAAATATAAATAAAATTAAGTTTAATTGATTACACAGGCCCACAAAAAAAGTGGTATGTGTTGGGTGTGGTTATAGGATTTTCTGGAGTATTTTCTTCCGCTGAACACAAATCTGAAGTAAAAATTGGGGGTCGAACAGCAAATAATCAAGAAAAGGCATAATTTCAGATATTAACGGTTTTTTAAATGTAAAGCTTCAATATCTTAAAAACTATTAACGATACACAAAACTCTATAGGACATAAACTATGTATTTTTACAAGACCTTTAATTTAAGTAATATAATTTTTTCATCTAAATGCAATATTTTTCGAGTTAAAATCAAATAACCGAATTTTTAGGATTAGTATGCTTCTGGAAAAAATTGAAAATAAATATTTTTTTATTTTTGAATGTTTATTGAAAATTTTTAGTAATTTGGAATTTAAATAAAATAAACTAACTTCTTTTTTTCAAAAATATTTGTTTTAAAGCCATCTTTCCATATTTCCTGGTTTAAAATTTTAACTTATGCAGGGGGCGATCCGGCTCCAATTGTTTATTAACAAATAAGTACCTTATTTTCAAGGCTCAAAACAAAGGACTTAAAATATTTTTTTTTATATTTTTTTAATCTAAATTATTAAAATATAAGTCTTGAAAAAGCAAAAGGCAGTTTGTAATACCTAAAATATTTATAAACAAAAAAGATATAGCCTACTAGATTAGGGCTCTAAAATCAGTAAAACTCAATTATCTTACCAAAAAATTATCTGATCATGCTTTAGGACCTCTTATTTAATTAAGAATTTAAAAACCTACGTTTTGCAATGGCAGAAATGGATAAAAAATATTTTTGCAATAATTATCAAAATGTCAAAAAATGGCTATTTTTAACGTTTTTTTGCATTTTTTCATAAACAAATGGACCAAATAATTTTTAGCCGGGCTCAAATTATAGGTTTGCAAATTACAAATTGTTACAAATTAAAGTCATGAAAATTACCTACACTCTGGGCTAGTAGTTGATCATATATTTTTTAATATCACAAACAAAAAAAATGAGCAAATTTTTAAAACTAAACTAACATAACAATCGACTTTGATAAAAGCAATAACGCAAAAATTCAGAAATAAAATTAACTCTACCAGTGACAGTAAATTGCTTAAAACATTTTGGAACTACAGAGACGCAGCGATCGTTTTAATTTCATGTGTCATCGCGCCCAGCTAACTACAGGCACCCAAATAAGTTAATGTAAGAAGCTTTATTTATTATAAAATTGTTTTTAAAAATATTTTTATATTTATTTTATAAGTTAAATTTTACAACTTCTAAAATCCGCACGCTTTTTAAATCGAACAAAAGCAAAGAATTATTATTTAGTAACACTGTAAAACGGGTTTTATTGCTTTACCACCAGATCTACATATGATTTTATCCGGTCTTCATGACATAACATGCCCAGTTATTACATAAAATTCTTTAAAAGTCAATTCTGTAGTATAAAATAAAAAACTAAATATATTATATTTTTTAATTTCAAACTTTATAAATCCACAAGCAAATATGTCCTTTTTTGAAAAATTCTCTTCATAATAAATTATATTTTAATTGGGTAGTTTCTCTATAATTATTTGTTTTTTTTTTTTAATTTAACTACTTGCAGACAATATTATTTAAAATCTAAAATCAGTACTTTTATTTGTTGTATATATATATATATATATATATATATATATATATATATATATATATATATATATATATATATATATATATATATATATATATATATATATATATATATATATATATATATATATATATATATATATATATATATATATATATATATATATATATATATACAAATATTTTTGTTCTGGAAACAAATAAAGACACTTGCTGATAACCCGACAAATCAAATTAAAACTGCACATTATTGTATTTTTAATAACGAGATCCTTAATACATAAATAATTAAAACCTAAATAAATAAGTCATTCAAAACCTATTTTAGGTTTCTCTTTTCACTAAAATACAGTTTTCTAAGCTTTTGTTACGGTTTCTAATAAATAAATAAAAAAATCTCTTTAAAAAGATACTTTACGCGAAAAACCTTTCAGATCTTGTGCTTTTTCTATCTTTCGATCTGCATCGTTAAAAGATTTTAATTTAGATTAACCCAAAAGGAATTATCTAAAAGTAATAAAGTTCAGCTTTATTCCCAGACTAAAGGTTTCGGAAGCAGGAAATTTCATTAGTTATAAAACTATAGCGCTTTGGCATACACAGTGGTCTAACTTGTCGAAGGGGAAGATATAAAATGAACGATGAAATAATTAAGACTGTTTCAATCCTTGCGGTGGCAAAATAGCTTAATAAATTAACTATTTTAAACCAAAGTGGTAAAAGTTAAGAACTTTTAGAATATACAGATCAAATAAAGAAAAAAGTCAGTGTTTCGGCCAAATAAGTTAATCAATAGGAAATATAGATTTGGATAAGCCGGGTGGTAAGTCTGTTTGAATCCCTGCGGTGGAAAAGTGTGTTAATAAATTAACTACTCTAAACCAAAGTGGTAAAAGTTAAGAACTTTTAAAATATACAAATCAAATAAAGAAAAAAATTTAGTTTTTAGGACAAAATAAGTTAATCAATAGAAAATATAGGTTTTAATAAGCCGAATGGTAAACTTTACAGCAAAAAAAAATCTTAAAGTTACGAACTACAGGTTTATTCAAATTAAATGTCCGCTATTGGAAACTTCTTTATTAGTCAATATTCATTTTTTTTAAAATAGAAAACTAGTAGAATTTTTAACTTCCCTTAAGATTAAAAAATGAAAAAAACAACTGACAATGGCGTATTTAGTTGTAAAATATCACTTTTTTAAATGCAACGTCCTGTATATTAAAGCACTAATAAAACGATTTTAAAAACAGCTTTACAAAAATATTATATTTGATATGTTATTTTTTAATATTTTTGGAAATACGGATATTCGAATAACATTTAATTTTAGGTCACATAGCAGATCAGTACCAAAAGAATGCACAGTTGCACAGATAAGGGACAGGACACGGTTCCGAAACCTGTGTATGGTCAGGGGTTGCCGTAGAGCATAATGGGCATAGGCCCCAGCGAGGGACCTCACCATGCTTCGTTACAATACGATACGATACGATAGATCACATAGCCCATTTTAAATGACCTAAATACATCTTGAATAATTATTTTATTAAAATCGTATCGAAATAAAACCATTTTAATCGTCAATAATAAAGTCGAAAACAGTATTTTACACAGGCGTCCTAAAAATTACTTTTCCTACGAGCGTGCGGAAAAGTCCACTTTTCCGCACGCATTTGAGTGCGCAAAGTTGCACTTTTCCGCACGGCGAGCGGATAATTGAACTTTTCTGCACTCCGTGCGGAAAAGTAAAACTACTCTAAAATCTTACAGGTAAGCAAGATTTATATGTATTTTAGTAATTGTAGGCTATTTCATACAATATACGAATCCATTGCAAGTTTTAGTTTATTCTCTTTTTTGTTTGTTACTTCGTAATTTTCAATATTTTAACTAAAACACAAAAAAAATATTTTTTTAATTACCCTGTATAATAATAAATGATTATGACAAGTCAAGCAACAATATGTAATCTTGGTGATTTTAACACATGTCAGATTTTTTCTTCGTTTCCATATGAACAAGCAATTGCACAAATGAATTTCAATACAAACAGGCATTTTTAATGAAAAGGCGTCATAGTATCTTTTTTTAATTAAATAAAAATCCGACAAAAATAATTATTTAAAATGAGTACTTCCGATGAGGAGCTACCAGATTCTATCCTGGATGCAGCAAATACCGTAAGTTTGAATTTATTACCAGCAAAATTTCGTGAAAAATATGAGAATCAATATAGTCATTTTGAAAACTGGTGCTCCAGCAAGGGGACAAAAAGTATTAAAGAAAAAGTGTTCTTGGTCTATTTTGCGGATTTGCAAAAAACATATAAACCTAATACTTTATGGAGTAAGTACTCTATGCTAAAATGTGTCCTCAAAGTGAAAAGGAACCTTGATTTAAGTTCATATTTCAAGCTAACATCACTACTTAAACACCAAAACGTGGGATACCGGCCAAAAAAAACAAAAACTTTCAGCAAAGAGGAAGTTTCAAGATTCATGAAAGAAGCACCTGATAATATTTACCTTCTAATAAAAGTTGCTACAGTTTTTGGATTAGCCGGTGCTTGTAGGAGAGATGAACTTACTAAAATAATGACTGATGACATACAGGATAATGAAAATTTGATAGTGGTGAAAATTCCTGACAGTAAAAATAACACTTCCAGAATCTTTGTAGTGTCAAACAAATAACGGACTTTATCTGCAATTGTACCGTATTGAGATAATTTGTAGTGCGCATCTTTAAATAAATACTCCAGAAAGTAAAAGGGGCCCATTTTAAACATAACTGGGTCAAGTACGCCAAAATAACTGTTCCGGAAGTATTCATTACCTTTTCTTCTGCACACCAAACATCAAATTTTTCGTAAGTTTTTTGGGTAATTGAGTCGAAAGTTGCCTCCTCTCCGATTTTAACAAAATTTGGTTAACCTTTTAAACCCTTGTATTTTTTACACCTTTTTTCCATTAAATTGCAAACTTTCAAGTTTAAAGGCAGCAGCCATATTTGTTTATATAATCCGTAGTGTATATGTTACCGTGAAATTGGTGAATGTCGACATTCACCAATGAATGCCAAATATTTAAAAGAAACTGAACGACCACTCACCATAATTATCCACTTTGCTGCGTTCTGGAAGCAAGAACCGGAACTAATGGACCTAACCAAAGTTGTTAGTTTTGGTTAGTTTTCGTTCAGTTTTTTTGTAAATATTTGACATTCACCAATTTTGAACTTTCACAGTAACATATACATGGTTGCGGCCACTTTGCGGCGTGTCAAAGTGGAGCAATGAAATTAAATGGAAACAAGGTGTAAAATAAATATAAAAACAAGTTTTTAAATAGTGTTTGTAAAATAGTATGTGCCAATTCAGTGTAAAAATCATATCTAGAAAACAAAATGTTGCCAAAAATTTTTTTTTGCAGATCAGCGGCCCATAAAACTCTCTATACCAAATTTGGTCAAAATCGGAGAGGGGGCAACTTTCGAGACAATTACCGTTTTTTGATACAATTTCTTCGATTTTTGAGGAATTAGCCTGCCTAAAGCAGCTTTTGCTTCATTTTCTATATCGGAATTTTCAGATTTATTAGAATTATTCTCCATATATACATATCTGGATTTAAAAATATGAAATTATTTTTTTTGTACCTTTAACAGTCAAATCGTGATATTCAACAAAGTTTGAGTTTTAAAAAAATACTAATTTTAAATTTAAATAAATACTTAGCAATAAATATCCACCTTGTGTATGGTAATTTAAATATTATGGCGATTATAAATAAAGTTTTTTAAAATTAAATTAATAAAATCTTGTTTAATACAAGTTGCAAAATTGGTGTTTAAGGCACTCGATGTGTTGCCAAACTCGGCCTCGTTTGGCAATCATCACATCGCGTGCCTAAAATCCTACTATTTCCAAACATGTATGATAATAGGAATTTTATCCTGACAAATATTTTAAGTCGTATTTTTCAGGATATTATAATACTTATAAACTTTAAAATTAACTGCAATTCTATCTTTTGCATAATAACATTTTTACCCAAAATATAAGCATGTTTAAAATTTTCGTTTGGAAACAGTTATGCTACCATTACTGGGCAAAACCATATTAGGTTTTATGTAAATAAAGTGTTTAATTTGTCCTTGCAGCGTATTCCATTAGTAAATGCATAACCGAGAAGGAAAGTAATTTTAAACCAAAAAACGAAAATCATTGTATATTTTACATGAAGCTATATTTTATGAAACCAAGCCCAGATCCGCTATAGCATGAAACACAATCGGAAATATCTGTTAGAGAAGCTTTTAAATTCAAATAATGGAAACACAAACAAAATGTATGTTTTGCGAATTTCTTTTTGCCTTATTTGTGAGACATTACAAAATAGTAAAAGTCAAAGCGGATGAAATAAAATAGATAGGAATGTACTAATATCCTAATGGTATTTATAAATTAAACCACAGAATGCTTAGTGCTAGATGATTGAATTTAGCTATTTTACGGACGTTTTACGGAAATTATTTATTGTGCAATGTTGTACAACAAAGTATTGTAGTAAAAAAATAGTAGGAGGGCTGGTGAACAATTTTGGGTAGGTTCTTGAGGCACTAAAAAAAAATTTGTAATTGGCTGAACCAACCCTTAATTTTTTTAAAAAGAAAAAAATCCTTATTAAAAATCATTGCATAAGGCATTTGGAACATTTCATATTTTTAAATTGTACATTTAAGGTAATGAAAAATTAAAAAGTCAGATCAATTATCCGGGCTTAAACCAGACTCTTGCAAAATAGTTTTTTAAACAAATCCAAAAAATATTCTTGAGTCACTTTGAGATTTTGGGAAAATATTAAGATACTTAAAGACAAATAATCTTAAAAGCCAGATTAATTTGGTCGAATTTTTCACCGACATCAGATGATCGAGAAAGTATCATATAAGTGCGTGTAAACAGCACTATGCATATCTTAAAAGGTGCGAGAGGGAGCGTATATCGGCTGCAACGACTATAAAATAAACAGGATGGGTCAGTTTGCCAAATCTGTCTGCCAAGGTCAAATTCGTTGTGACGTCACCACCGTTGCGGGCTAGTGCTGAGGTATCGACACAAAACATCAATGTTGATCATCAATGTTAACATCGAAAGCAAAAATCGATGGCTTGTAAAAATCGGTTGTGAAACATCGATATTTGCTAATCATCGATGTTAAAATTTAAAAGATTGGTACCATTTAAAAATATATATTTTTTAGGTTGAAGTGAAGTGAAAAATCGAAAAATATTATATTTCTTGCTTTAAAACTCAAAACTTATCTTGGAACAAAAATACAAACATGCTGAAAAATAAATAAATAAATCCATTCTGTACCAAAAAAATAAAAACAAGGACCTATTATAAAAACAAAGTATTCCAAAATAAATTAACATAAACAAATAATTCTGTAACAAAAAGAATAAAGTAGTTATGGAATTATGATCGAGTGAGAAGAAGACAAGATATGCCACTATGCCAAGTCAGTAATTCCCCGAAATAGAATGAGTGCCGTACGCATGCCGGGACGATTTGCGGTGTTGCAATTCAAACATAATCCATCAAAGAAAAAAAAGAAATGTTGTTGGATATGGAGCGAAACCTACTTATTTCTAGTTCTAAGCGACTTTAAATAAAATAAAATACTATCACTCAATAAACTAATATTTTATTTTTGGAACTAGAAAAATTAAGTTTAAAACTTTTTTTATAATATTGAACAATTAAAGGTAAACATCGATGTCAACACAATGTTTGTGTCATCTAGCATCGATGTTAAAAACATCGGACATCGGTAACAAAACATCAATATTTTAAAAATATCGATAAATATCGCCCAGCATTATTCAGCACCGGTGGTGACGTCACAGCCGCTCTCTGCTTCTAAATTTTCCAACGTACGTTAAATAGAACTGAGCAGTCCTTTAGTATGTTGTCGTTGTATCGACTCTACCTCTCGTCCACGGTTACTGCGTCGCGATTGGCTGTCGCGAGACCACATGACCTAAAATGCCCATGCGGATTCTCAGTAGTAATTTCGGAGTAAAAATAAAAATCTCAGGCTTTTTAACGTACAAGTTAATATATAGTGGTGACGTCACAGTCGCTCTCTGCTTCTAAATTTTCCAGCGTACGTTAAATGGAACTGAGCAGTCCTTTAGTATGCTGTCGTTGTATTGACTCTACCTCTCGTCCAAGGTTACTGCGTCGCGATTGGCTTTCGCGAGACCACGTGACCTAAAATGCCCATGCGGATTCTCAGTAGTAATTTCGGAGTGAAAACAAAAATCTCAGGCTTTTTAACGTACAAGTAAATATATAAAAAAATTATAAAAAAATACTACAATTAATATTTACTTATTCTGAAATTGTTTTAAGAACCGCATGGACGCTGTAGGTCACGTGGACTCGCGATAGCCAATCGCGTCGTAGTAACCTTGAGAGGGAGGTACAGCAGATATACGCTCTCTTTCGCACTTCAAGCTTTGCATAGTGCTGATCACACGCACTTATATCATGCTTTCTCGATCATCTGACAGGTGAAAAATCTGACCAAATTGATCTGACTTTTTGACATAATTTGTCTTTAAGTACCTATGTTACTCTCCCAAAATGTCTAAAATATTTGTTTGTTTTTTAAGCATTTTGCAAGAGTCTGGTTAACATTTAGACCCGACCAATAATCTGGTTTTTAATTTTTCAATTCCTTAAATATCTAACTTAAAGATACTAAAATTCCAAAATGCCACACAATTTTCTAATAAAGAAATTTTCCTTTAAAAAAAAAAATAAAGGGTTTGTAGGAGGCTGTTACTTTTCATCCACTTGGAGAGAGAGGCAAGGTGGGCAACCTACAGGCTCTATCAAGCGGTCAGTCACAAACCGCAGGCGTGTCATATGGAGAGCACCAGTCTCCTTAGGAATGTCCTCACCTGTGACAGACTGGGAATGCCCTCATACATAATGCCTACAGCAACAAATTACAACCGGCCCTACAGTGTAGTCTACCCACAAAGGGACGACTGGAGTCGAAAAACGACCGACCTGCTCCGGGCTGACATCTGTTGGTACACCGATGGCTCCAAAACCAAGGATGGTGTTGGAGCTGCAATATATGGACAGAGGCCGAGGGCAGAGTTTTCCTTTAGCCTGGACACTCTCGCAACTATATTTCAAGCGGAGGTATTTGCTATTGAGATGTATGCTAGATCGCTGGTTGATCGGCACTGCACACAAACTGGGTCAAAACAATAAGGTTACACTACTGTGGATACCTGGACACACCGGTCTAGAGGGTAATGAATCCGCAGAACTCCTTGCCAAAAGGGGGGCGGAGACAAAATTCACAGGGTCGGAACCGGTCATCGGTATATCTTATGGAACGGCCAAGCAATTCATATCAGCTTGGACACAAAGAGAAAATCTTCGGTACTGGCATGGACTTCCGGGTCTTAGACACTCGAAGGTCTTCATAAGCCCACCGAACCAACAATGTACTGTTAAACTACTGGACCAATAAAGGGTACACCTTAAAACTCTAGTGGGACTGAATGAAGTGTTTGTCACTTCAAGTTTTAAATGTTCATTACACAACAACAAGAATGAGTGCTTTTCGTGAGAAACCCCTTAGTTTTAAGATTGATTTGTTGTTATAAAAAAATACATATATACCTGATGAAGGCCCTTCCAGGCCGAAACCTCGTAATTTGACATAAATTAAATGAAAATTGCTTAGTAAGCAACTGTTTTTATATATTGCCTGACCTTATCCCCAAGAAAATTCAAAAAAATTTGGAAAAGCATAAACAATATATCAAGGCAAAGGTCAAAGAAAATAAACAAATAAACTATATATATATATAAATATATATATATAATATATATATATATATATATATATATATATATATATATATATATATATATATATATATATAATATATATATATATATATATATATAATATATATATATATATATATATATATATATTATATATATTTTATTATTTATATATTTAAATGTTGTAATCATATTACAAACAAATGCAAAAAAAATACTGATACTCTTCCAAATGACCAAGTGGATCTTGGCAGTACCCCATTATTAAACCTTAGTATATTGAATGGAAATCCCCAAAAATAATTTTATTGACTAGATCAGGTAACATCCATATATTATATACTATTTACACAAAAAGTGTAAATGTAATTTTGGTACCTTCTGACGAAGCCACTGTGTGGTGAAACATGGTAATGTTTTAAAAAAAAGAGTATTAAATTAAATAACTGCTAACATATTTTTGTGATAAACAAATATTTTCATTGGCCTTTTTGTTAGTACCTGTTAATTTTAACTTTGTTAAAGTCTTTTCTAATAAGTTTGCGTTACGGTGGACTAGTTTGTTCGAAATTAGTTTAAACTATGCTTCTGAAACTTGAAACGTATGATTTAATGTACTCAAATTTAATTTTGTACCCCTATAGAGGCTCTAATATTAGGTTAGCTAACAATCCTAAATGAACAACTAAACAAATTAATGCTACATTATTTGCACGTTGCTTCTAGTAATAAACATTTAACTTAATTTTAAAACAAAAAAAAGTTCTTTTTTAAGCGAAACAATGTCAGTGTTTAAACAATCTTTTTAATCCAAGCCCAAAACGGCTTGCATGAAGCCTAAGTACTAGGTACCGTGGATGTTGGGCTTTTAGATTTTTATTTCATTTTATTCTATAGTTTCGTCAAATACCTAAGTGTCCAGTTTATGTGACACCTTTTAGACAATGCGGTAGTTCCACCATAGTCTAAGGATATTTCAACAAAGTCCTTTCACTCTTTTAATGTTGCAAAAATACC
>JAHBCN010007166.1:0-44904 GCA_019359885.1 Listronotus oregonensis | reverse complement strand
AAAAATTATTTAAAAAATTTTTCGACGGCCCATTAATGCCACAGAAGTGTTGCCATTTATGGATTGGAACTAACTATTGAAGTATGTTTTAACTCTACTCCAACCCCATCTACATTTGGAAGTAAAAAAAGTAACAAAGGGCCAAAAATACTTCAATAATAAAAATTTTTAAACCATTTTTGTATTGTATATATCATAAAATATTTAAATATATATATATATATATATATATATATATATATATATATATATATATATATATATATAAAATTATTTTTATTTATCTTATTTTTGTCACCAATCAAATTTCCACTGTTTTTATTTAACTTTTCGGTTTGTTAGCGTTTTAAAATAGAATACGTTAATTATCAGAATTATTTTTACAAATTTTGTTAAAAACGACTTGTTTCGTAATAAATTAAATTCATTTTTTATTTCTACTATTTGCAGCCTACCAATAACTCAACAATATCACCCATAACTATATTTGCTAACTTATTAATAAGTGAATCAAAAAATTGTTTTGATGCAGCAAGTACAGATTTTCAACAGATTTTTACGAACGACCGATTAGCTTTTTTACATTAGAATACGTTAAATTTCAGAATTATTTTGGCTAACTTTGTGAGAAATAGCAGCTAGTATCATAATAAATTAAATTTAATTTTTATCAGTATTTGAGGTCTTGATAATACTAAAATCTTGGACTTCCATTGTCTTAATTAATGGATAAGTGGTACGCAACGTTTTGGTTAGTGATGTATCTACAACCGTTTTCGTGATAACTTAAAAATACTTTTAAAAGCCGCGACTTTTATACTATTCGTGGTTCCCGAAGCTTTACCGATTTTTCACGGTTCAGCAACGGTTGCCAGATATTCCGAATGTTGATACTAGGCTTGCTGAATTCATTTTGGTTGTTTGAAATTATTACAGCTTCTTTAATTTCGTTATTTCGACCATTGTATGTGGTGCTGTTCTGACCAAGCGTGTTCGGCATTCCCTGACTTCGACGTTTTACCTCGTTCGGTATGTTTTTTGTGTTCTTTAACTCTAATTTCAAGTGGTCTTTTTATTTTACCAGTGTATACGACACTACAATCACAGGAAATTTGGTAGATACAGTCATGGTTTGAAACATTAATGTCTGATCTCGTCTTAGTAAGAATACTTCTTCGATTGGTTTGGAATCTACATGCTGTTTCAATATTCACAATAAAGAAGGAGAAAAATTTAGCTCTACCTTCTCTGGACCTTCCAGACAAACGAAATAATGAACATATCCAAATCTCGATATACAGAAAAGAAAAAAAAATAACTTTAAAAATACCAGGTTATCAGTTTAAAATATCTTTAAAAGCTGGAACATTACACAATTTACTGTTTAACTTCCTCCAGGGTAAATGAAGATAAATGCCCCAATGTATATTTTTGTACTTTCTAGATGAATGGCGTCATTTCCTAAACGCTCTTGTTTAGACAAATGCGATGGCGGCCTGACTTGAAATAATACTTCGACGTCGTAAAATTAACCAGTAATTAGGCCTAAAGACGCCGACTGCTAGCGTCGCGTCGGTTAGGTATCTTGCGCAAAGACGCTTTTTTACTTTTTAATAAAATTGGTGTGGTTTGAAAAGTATTTTAATATGAAACGCCTCAATAAGTTTGGCATATGGAATTGTGATGTAGGATTATAAATTATTGATAAATATAATATGTTTTTTTATAAGTAATGGAAAAAATAAAATGTTGTCAGTTAGTATAAAGGAGCCCGCAATCCTTATGGAAAATGTGTTTCGGCCAATACCCTTATTTACACTTATTTCACAAATAAGCCTAAGAAATCCATATTTTAAATAATTTATGACTTTACCACCCTTACGTTTAGAAACATATCTATATCTATCTATCTATCTATCTATCTATCTATCTATCTGTCTATTGTAGCATGGTGAGTTCCCTCGCTGGGGCCCTGAGCACTGAGGCCTAAGCCCATTATGCTCTACACCAACCCTTAGGCATACACAGGTTCCGTCACCCTGTACTGTCCCTTACGTATGCATTCCTTTTACACTGATATGGTGCTGTCGTTTTGCTTACTAGAGCCCCAATTTCCTCACTAATGATGCGAGTCCCGTTAGTGGTAGCAATCTTATGTCATTTAGGTCCAGCCATGCCGTACCTAGACATTTCCCCCTGATGTGCCCTATTGCTGGGCAATCTCTAAGTACATGTATGGCGTCCTCTCTTCCCTCTCCACACCATCTACATGTACTTGTCTCGCTTTTTCCTACCTTGTTGAGATAGTGTCTGTTTCTACAATGACCTGTCAGAATGCCTGTCAGGTTTCTCATTTGCACCCTATCGATGTCCTTTATGTTCATCGGTAGGTCCTTCCATAGTTCTTCCCTAATAATAGCCTTTGATTGTCTGGCTTTTGTCTTTTTCCAGTTCTCATCGAACCGTTTCTGTATCCATGTTGCTATGTCTCTCATATCCGTGTTGTAAGAGATTTCCACGGTATATTCAGGTCCATTGTCCCCAGCTCCCAAATTGGCGAGTTTGTCAGCCATTTCATTCCCCGGGATCCCTTTGTGTCCAGGGACCCATTGCAGGGTGACTCTGGCGGTTTTCGATAGTTTATTAATTGCTTCCCGACATCTATTTGTAAGCTCTGATCTGTGCACTGTATTTGTTAGCGCCCCGATCGCTGCCTTACTGTCAGTACATATAGTTATTTTTCGCCTGTATTTTCTATTAAGGCAGTATTCTATGGCTTTGGCTATTGCCATAACTTCCGCCTGAAATACGGTTGCATATTATCTATATATTGTGTGTCAGTCAATTATAATATGTTAAAATCGATACCTTTTTTTCGCCTCTTGTTATTGGTAATAAATTTTCCCGATTTCTTAATATATCAACACATGAAAAGACTCGTATTAGCAGTAAATCCAGTTATTTACCATATTTCTATGCAATATAAAACATTTATTTAAATCAGACCTCGTAAACACACTTAAAATTCCTTTAACGGCGTATTTTCAAGACCCTCGAGCTACTAAATTATATTCTTTGTCTAAAGGTTTTTATCTTCTCAACATTACAAAATTTAGGCTTCTTAATCCTTGCCTTGTAATATTAAAACATAATTTTTAATGAGATAAAGATCTTAATGAGGATCCGTGTATAGCTTCAACTGCATTTTAAAGAAAGAATTAAAGTTGAAATTTTTATCTAGAATTATAATTAATCAGTAGTCTGAGTGCGGAATTATGTAAATTCTCTTTTTCCTGGCTTATAAGGCTCGAATATTAAGCGCTATATAAGAATTATGACTGATCTTAACAAGTGGGTAAAATGTCATTGTATATGGCTGCTGCCTACGCACTGTCGCTGGTTCTGGAAAATAAACTAAATTTTTGGTTAAGGTAGTTCAGTCCTAAAACGGTTTTTTGAGAATTAAATTAAATTAAAATATAAGGTTAATAAAAGTGTCCGTTATTTAATAAAAAAATTATCGTCTCTGAAACGAGATATCAACAATCTAATTGTGAATAATTAACATCGTCGATATCGGTGATTTTTTTGACCGTTTTGTTAAAAAGATATTAATTTTTGAAAATTTACTAGGTCTGTTTTTCATTCAGAAAATTGTGTACAGGGTTATTCATTTTAAAGTAAACAGGGCTTTAATTCTGAAATTCCCTGTAATTAAAAAAATATATATAGCCATTTCGTGTATTTTTTTGCGTAGAATTCAATAATCTTATCAGAAAAACATTTGAAACAAAAACAAAAGAGTTACAGCACGAGTGACGTTTTTTTTTTAAATTTAATACCCCGTATATTTTTTTATCAATAGATACGAGATTTTCACGAGGATTTCGGTGATATAGGGGTTGCTGGGTTTATTTCCTGCGGTTGCTGCAATTGTCTAAAAACTGCATGATACTATAAGGATAGTTTATTTGTCAAATTTTAAAAATACGTTTATTACTTTTTGGAGTAGTTTTATAATGAGGTTTTCATCAGAAGAACGGCTTTAAATTATATAATATGCTAAAAATGTTATGATATATATTTTTTTAAACCAAGCAGCAAAATTACAATAAACGGAAAAAATTAAAATACAATACGAGGTAAAATATGGTGGTAATAAGAACACTTACGAGTATAACAACAAATGATAATGTTACTAATAATTTAAATGTTCTATATGACCCCCGTTATTTTCGAAACATGATCTATAACCCCTCCTTAGCCTTTCTTAGCTCGCCGATATTATTTGAGGTTCTTGGTTAAGACGATTAATTTCATTTACAATTTTTTCTCTAATTTCTTTCGTGTTTGTGTTCCCATTTTGGTAAACGACATTCTTCAAGTGACCCCATAGAAAAGTGCCCAAAATTGTAATATCTGGACTATTAGGTGGCCATCTAATAGTGCCATAACGTCCAATTCATTGATTATATCGGCGATTGAGATACTGCACAACTGACGAACACAGGGCGGCGCCCGTCTTGTTGCCAAATTATCTTGCATACGTTCCGAGTGGCAATTCTTCTAAAATGTCCTCAATATCGTTTTCAAGAAGATTGAAATATCTTTCTCACAGTTAAGGATCCCTCAGAATATTGGCCCGACAAATCAAAATTCTATTGTTAAGCACACCACACAGACATCAAGAGAAGACATTGAAAAACATAAACACACACACCAAAATTATATATATATATATATATATATATATATATATATATATATATATATATATATATATATATATATATATATATATATATATATATATATATATCTGAAATTTCAAGTCAGGGTTCGAAAATAATTACACTTTCGTAACGAAATTTTCTGACAGACTGTCGCCATAATGCCTGCAGAAGTGTTGTCATTCATGGTTAGAACTTACTATTATTAGGAGTATGTTTTAATTCTACCCAATGCATCTACATTTGGAAGTAGGAATAAGTAACAAAGCCAAAAATTACTTCATAATATAAAATTTTTTGTATAATCAAAAATCATTTGATATATATATATATCGGATATATATCCTCGAACCCTGTTTCAAGTATCTATGTTTATCCACATTAAAAAAAAACCTATTTTTTTTTTCTTATAACTTTACCGACCTATAGTTTAAAAGTACAAAAGTTTAGGACATTTGAGGCGTGTTGTTAAATTCATCAGATGATTTAGCCTGAAATCTATCGGACGTCACACTAGATTACCGCTAGTTTATCCTTGTCCATATACTACTAAAACAATGGGACCTTTTTTACGCTTTCCATAATTAGTTTAAAAACTTGATGAAACAGCATAGTGCGCAGATTCATCATAATTTAACAACACGCCTTTGTTTATAGGAACTTTTTTCGTATTTTCATTCACGGAGCCCGCCGGTGAAATTTTTCGCGATGTTAAAAAAACACCCATACGTAAATTTTTGTGTTGACTGCTGCAAATCCGTTTCATCGCTGTGACCTTCGCTGTAACTTTGTCACAGTATATAATCTTGTTTTGGGACTGTTATACATATAAAAACAGCACTTATTTCCATATTTTTTTCGGAGTTCGTTAAAAATCCACGACTATTTAAATTAGGTCCAAAAATAAGCCCGTAAATCTTTTATAGCTAATTTGGTCTGCACATGGGTAAAAACCCTCTAATTGGACAGCTTTAAAAATGACTTTGGGACAAAAACTGCTATGCCGTCATGAAAAAGGCATTTTTGTTGAAAGTTAAGGATAAAAATGTATTATGCATGTTCTGTTTCGATATAACTTAGATGCTAGGACAGATGTTCAGTATATAGATTGTTGTTTTTAACAGGTGGTGTAAGTTTCGTATTATTTTTGGAGCATTAGGGTTTCCGCACACATTTCGAAAATCCTCAGAGAAAAAATTGCGCGGGTTTGGCCTTTCGGATTTCCGAAATGTGTGAGTGAGAACTCCGTAGTTTTGTTAGAGTGTTCAGGCCTCAGAATTTGAATCATTTGATAATTCTGTGCATCCCAAAACTATTCAGGCCAACCGGAGTGTGTCGATTTTTGACAGTTTTGACGCCGACATTTGCTTTCCGCGCTTTATTTATTAAAGGCAGCATTGTGACAAACCTGTCATCGCTATTTATGAATTTAAAGCGTGCATTTGTTTGGTGAAAAGTAAATATAACCATGATAATAATTAAAAAAAAACGTGAAAAAGATGTGTTCTTTCTTTCAGCCATCTTCATCACATGGTATCCTTCTATTGACATACGATGCCAGTCGGCTAGAAATCTGAACTTTTAGTCGCAACACTATAAAACTTAATTCTATTTGTCAATTGAAAATATTAGTGCATAAGGGTGCTAACCCAGTTTTTTAGTTTTTCGTAAAATCAATTTAAAAACGCATCTGGCACCGTAAAGAATAATAAAAGCTGATCCATAATTTTTAAATAGCTTTAATTTTCTATGTATTGACCCAATTTAATTTTGATTTTAGTTTAAACAGAAACAGCTCTAACCAAATTACTTTAACCCTTAATATATTTTCAAATTGTTAAAAATGGCTTAATACCTTCATGCACTAATAGCTTCAATTGTCCTTTAGTTGATTTAGTCGATTTAGTTTTATTAGTGGCGATGTGATTTGTTTTTATGTTTTTATTTTGTTGCCGCATTATGTTTGCAAAAATTAATAGTTTTTGCCTGTTTTGCGTGATATTTTGTGTATTTGTGCAGTCTCTCCAACCTAGTTTTTTCAGGTTGGCGAAAATCTAAATAAAAAATCCATTTGTGGCTAGCATCTCATGAGCATCTTTAATTCCTAGTAAGTGTTCCAGTTTTTTTGACATCTGTGGAAACTGAACTGAACTGAAGGATGGCCTGAGTATCCATCACGAGAGGCTGCCACGCGCGGCTTTCTGGCGAGGCAAACTTGCTGATTTGCTCGCGGGGCACACTTATATTTTATTTTCTTCCATGAAGACACAGGAAAATACCTGTCGCAACAGGAATCAGACATTGTGACACCGTGAGCTCTGCTCTATGTAACATCATATTGGATGAAATTATCTCGGATGTAAAATGAGCTGGCATAGGATACAGGATGGGCAACCAAGAGATAAAAATAATGTGCTATGCTGACGATGTAGTCATAATGGCCGAGGACGAAGACAACTAACAAAGATTATTGTTTAGGTTCGAGCAGGCTTCAAAAAGGTCTAATATGGAAATATATGTACAACAAAGTCTCACACTATATCAAAAGATCCAAGAAGCGTGGAGCAGGTAATGAAATTTAAATACCGACGACGAAGTACAATCTCATGCAACAAAGGTCGCATTAGTATCAGGATATCTGAGAAATATCATTTGGAGAAACAACATATCGTGGTAAAGATATAAAAAACCTGCGTTAGGCCTATAATGATACATGCTACAGAAACCAGGGCAGAAAACACGGCTACCAAACCCATCCTAAGAACGACGGAAATGCGAATCCTTACAAGCATAACGGGACATACTTTATATGATCGTAGGAAAAGCAGCGACATAAGGGACGAATGTGGAGTTCAGGATGAAGTAAGATGGACTCGTTTAAGAAGGAGAGACCATATGGATAGAATGGCTGACGATCGACTGCCAAATAAAGCAAAAGTAAGCTGGTTTCTTACCAGCTAACGGATGACCTCCGGGGCGACCGCCCAAACGATGGTACGAAAGCTGGACTTCAGCATCCCAAGAGATATGGTTGTTGATGTTGATGAGAACACAGGGCTCAGCCCTAACGTAAGAAGAAAAAAAGACAAAGGGGTTAGGCCTAGAAATGTTAATTTAATAAAATAGATTTTACGTTAGGTATAACAGAAATATATTCATAAAGTAAACTTTATAACCACTTACAAGCTAATTCTTTACCTGTTAAAGAAAGTATTAAAGCGCAGTGTTACAGTTTTTCTTAATTTTGATTAGCGTTTGATACAACCCAAAATAACTACGCTTTTTCACAATGAATTCGACATTATGAAATGAAAAAAAATTAACCGTTAATAAATTAAAAATCAATACCGGTCGACAAAATGCACCATAATTATTGACTGATTACATAATACGTCGGTAATGAACGCGGTGTACAAGCTAATAGCCTTTCTAATTCTGCAAACATAATACCGGATGTTGTCTAAGGAAAAACAAAACCCGATCGGCATGCTCAAGCTATGCGGGTGACCAAAAACAATAAGCTAGCTTCACTACTGCTCTGTCTAGTTATTTATCGTGATGTATAACTAGACGGTTAAGGCCGCTGACTTAGTGAACTTCAGAAATAATTAAGCTTGGTAGTTTTTGCAGTGTATACATATCATTACCATTACCGTGTTGCATAAAGTAATTTGTTGTGTAAAGCGCCGTCAGCTGCTTATTTTTAATAATAAAATAAAGCGAGCAACGCTTTTATAGGAAAAATATCTGGCGTCAGTTATCCAATATTTGATATTTTAACCGAAATTTTATTGTCTTGTTTTGAATATTTGTTTTTAATATTGTAGGTGAAGCACTTGTTTTATGGTATGAAACCCTAAGCTATTTAACAAACAAGGGTATTAATAAGAGCTATTATTAATGATCGAGGCCATTAAAGGCGCAAGCGTAATGAGGACGTCCAGTAATCACGTTGAGGCTCGAAAGAGGGGGAGGGGGTTCGACAAAAGTTACGAAATATTACAAGGGGGGTGTAGTGAGATATCACATGTATTTATTTTGTCGTTGAACGCGCAATTTCTAAACAACCGAAAAGCGGCGTGTGAGCTAGACTGCAATGATTCCCCATTTTTATCTCTGTCCTTAATTTTCCAGAATTGAATTAGATTATACCCTACCTACAAAATGCACATGATTTCGGGTAGGGGGGTTGTTAGTCTTAAACGTCACCACGTATTACCAGGGGGGAGGGAGGATTTAGAAAATGCTTTAAAATATTACGTGGTTAATGGACGACCCCTAAGGGCTCATATCATTAATGGTCAGTTAATGTCAGAGTTAGTTTCAATACTTTTTGGGTAATTGTTATTGAATTTTAGAACTTATAATTGTTTTTGGATTTTTTTTCGGATTATTTTGGTTTTAAGCAAAAACCTGAAAAATTACCCGTAAAATCCGGACGAACTCTTAAGAAAATAGTTTAAATTGAAACACGAGATACGTCGTAAAATAAACATTTTCTTAATGGTATACCTCGTTTTTTGGTTCTTTTTTAAAAGCATCTTTAGTTGATGCGTTTTATATTTATTTTTAGCAACAACATAATTAATTTTATGTGAATAAAAAATTTGCAAGGCCGTTCCCTTGATTAAGGAAAAATACGAAAAAAAAATGTAAAAGTCTATACTTGTTGGAGTTTAATGGAAAGATCTATTAAATTTAGCTTTATATGAGGACCCCTTTGGTATTACCTTATTATTTTTTATTACCATTATAGTCTAAGATCCGAATTAGAGACGACCTTCACCCATCTGCCAACCGGATAAAAATTATGTTTTATCAATTTTAATATGTCAACAAAAGTATCTCAAATGGGTTCATTAAAAAAAAATTTAAAAATTTTTTTCTTTAATTTCATAAATAAAGCGTTTTGGAATTTTTAAAATTTAAAAAGTTATTAAAAAAGTTCTGGTGCCCCTCTATTTTTATATTATATTATATATATATATATATATATATATATATATATATATAATATATATATATTATATATATATATATTATATATTATATATAATATATATATACATGATACTATTACTCGAGAAGATAAACCCACGGCATGAATAAGCCTATCTCTCTCCACGCCTGACTCACTCGATGACAAATTTCCCAGAAACAGGAGTTTTTAATATGGCATTGATTTTTGTTTGATGTTAATGGTTAAGTAAGCCAAAATACAATAAACGTTCTTTAAAACCTGCCCCAACGGAAAAAATTTTGTCATCGAGTGCGTCATCGCAAGTCGTACAAATAAATCGCCAAGTGGGTTTATTTCTAGTAATAAAACAAATATATATATATATATATATATATATATATATATATATATATATATATATATATATATATATATATAAAAAAAAAAATTTTACTGTCTCGGGGTATACAAAAGTATTATCCGTTTTAAAAAAAACGATAAAAAGTATCTCTGGGTTAAAAAAACATACAATTTATATCTTATGACTTCTTTAATTTCCATTTCCCAAGCCTTTAGGAATTTTTCAAGTTTAGGAAAAGTTATAAAATGGGCATCATTATATAAATATATATATAAAAATATATTATTAAATATATATATATATATATATATATATATATATATATATATATACCTGTTATGACCTTGTGCAAATTTTAAAAAGTTCTTTTTTTGTTCCCCAGAATTTAAATAGTAATAAATAAATCACCCTGTATATAAGTCCGGTAACCCTGATTTTTGGCCGATTTTTTGCAGACAACCCGATACCACCGGGTTTGCAATAAAATTATCTTCATTTTAGTATAAAATTTATTTGGCAAGCAGATCGGTGCAAATTACAATATTGAATTATCTGTTCATACCTCGCAACCCAACAGTCATAACCAAAAAGGTTAGGCAACTCAACGTTTTCATACTTTTTTAGGCTTTATCTTTTTGAGTGGGGTTTAATTTTTTTTAGTAAACAGATGTGTGAAAGTTTTGAAAAAACAATGTTACTATGGTAACTAAAATTTGTATCCTTAACCATAATTGTTTAGGCATTCCATTGGCGATACTTTTATTTACATATTTACTTACTATATTTGATAAAAAATAGTTGGCAGATGGGTGAAGGACGCGCTACTTCGGATTTCTCCCTCGGATATTATAATTGACTAAAATAATTTAAATCTACGGTATTACAAAGGGGTATAGGCTAACGATAATTCCCTAATAGTGGGTACCACGTTTTATCTGCTTATAAACAGCGCTGTCTATATTAATTACACTGGCACATAGTATTGTTTGTTGAAAGTGAATCACGCTGTGGTAAGGATAACGAAAAATTTAACGGTTAGTGCCATGCAAGCTGGATTATGGTATATGATACAATTACTGCAGTCTATCCTGCAGTTAATTATTTAATATTTTAGGAATGTATATTAAATACATTCTGTCCGTTAAATAAACTAGCAAATATAAAAACACTTTATTGAGTACTAAATATAATTTTTATCACTATAAAAAATATAAAGTATTTTGTTACTAATTATCCCACCAAAAATACTTATGTAAAATAAAGGCCATGTTCCTAATTAAAAATATCGGCCTAGTATGGTACGTTTCACAATAATTCGTTGATTTCTTGACCGCAATAAAATTTAAATTACAATCCTTAGTGGAAAACCCAACCATAAATGACAAATATCTATTGTTAGGACGCACCTTTGAAGGGTACAGGTCCTGATTACCTACTAATTAATAGTTTAGGTTAGCTATTTTGATGCTCAATAACACACACGAAAATACCTTGACAAACTCTAAACGACTGATGAACAAAGACAAAAAACTCTGCTTTATATTCAACACCTGCAATCGCCTATAACCTACATAATATACCAAAAAGTAGGTACAATAATAAATTAAAAAAATTTTAAGTCCGGACCTACATGCGGGTACCTAAAGTATATTGAGTTTTACGACTAACAGTAGAGGTAAAACGAGAAATCAACGAATTATTGTGGAACGTACCATACTGAGATGTCTCTAGGATACATGACTGAGCACCTACCTATTATGTGTGTTAAATTAAAAGCTTAATTAATTGTTTTAATTTTCTTTCTTTCTTTTGCCATAACTTTGCTGTTCCACTCGTTTTGACTTGACAAATTTTTGTACTGATCTGTCTGTATTATTGAATAAAATAAAACTGAACTGATCTGTTTTAGTTTGCGAAATTTAAATAAAAGTCTTTGGTCAAATTAAATAGTCAAACTATTGAACAGACAAACGTTGCAAATTTTTAGGGGTTTATCGATTCCAGGCTATCTTGGAACCATCAGATTGACTATATCTTAAAGAAGCTTTCTTTATCTTGTTTTGTTCTATGGCAATTACGTACTAAAATAGATATTAGTCTTTTGAAAATCTATTACTTCGCATATGTTCAATCATGCCTGAAGTACGTAGTCTTAGTTTGGGGAAACTGTTGTAGAACAAAGGAAATTTTTATGCAACAAAAAAAGATGACGTTTAAAAGACGAGCCTTTTCTTGCCGAGACTATTTTCACAACTTAAAATTCCAACTTTTCCTTCTCTTTTTATACTTTGTTGTTTAGTTTATGCACAGTCAAAATTAAAATCATATACCCAACCTCGTTAAGTGAGCAGTACCATTTAAGAAGAACCTGTAATCTGGATATTCCTCGTCTCAGATTGACAGCAGTAGGTAGGAGTCCTTTGATATCATCAATTAAACACTTTAATAAACTGACTATCCATAGTTTAAATCTGTAATTAAAAAAATATTATTAGAAAAATTATTTTACTCATAGATGAGTTCCTAAACTACCATTTTTAATTTTCGTTTCTAAATAATCATCTAAATATCTCTGACCTGTTAATATGGTAAGACTGTAATTTTATGTATCTTACTTTTTTCTTGACAAACACACACAGTGTTTATTTGTAGGTGTTCATTTATACGTTGTAAATTATTTGTCAATTGTGTAAATTTATGTTTGTAATATTTTGTTGATATATAAATATGTCTGTGATCTTTTTGTATACTTTATAATGTACTATTTGACATAACTTTTCAATTTTTACAGATAATTTCTCATACCTTTATGTGGAACGACATCAAAGTTATAATACATAAAAGAACGCGATTTAACGTTTTGTGTAATATATACATTGCCTGCTTCAGGCCGGAACTTGGCCTGACGCACTACCACCGTGCACCTAGAAAATGTTTCATAAATCTTAACTCATGTTCAGATTTATTATGTCCACCTTATTTCCATACATATTCTTTTAATTAACATGCTAACTGCTAATTCAATATTTAAATACTCTTCTCGAGTAATAAACTGTCGAGTTGCTGGGTATAAAGGAAATGAAATGTTAATAAATCACCTAAGTATTTAAAACCGGACATACTTTACGATATCCCTTACCTATTATATAATAACAGTTTTGTATGTCTAGTTTAAACAACCTGACAATAAAAAATGCATTTTAAATCTTATCACATGTATGTCTACATATACAATATCTGTTTTGATGTAAACGGTGTAAGAAGTGTGACTACTACATGAAACTATGTAACCAAAAAGGCTTATCTTAGGTTATCTATGGTAAACACCATGTGTTACCTTACTCTTATATCTCTAATAAGTATTTGTGACGATTTTGCGCTAGTGCACCGACAACAATCCGGTAATAATGTTGGGATCGCTCGGGTGAAAAAGTACTCGAGTACTCGATAATTTAAAAAAAAGATTAGCTTGGTTATTGTATTGGGTACTTAAGCGATTAATACGAGTTATGTAAGTTTTGTAAACCTAAATTAAAAGATAACTTCTGTACAGTGTTAAGTCAGGCCGCATATCCGATCAAACATTCGCATGTATAAGCAACGAATGATTCCGATTATTTGTCAACGAAGTAAAATTCAACATAAAACAAAAAAAACTCGAGCATTTTTTCAGAAATATGTCGAGTATCGAGTCTTCGGAATTCAATCATTTGGTTATGCTTAACGTTACAAAATTGCAATAGATCGTGTCGTCTGGCTCTATGCCATGGGACATCATACAAACTTAAAAAAAAAGTCTTAAAATTCTTTTCATGGGAACCAAGTACTCAAAAGTATAAAACGACGTCTAGTCCCTTTTTTGTCCTCGCTAAGTGGTGTTTTCTAGTTTCATACACTCCAGAAATTTACCTGAAATATTCTCGTTTTGTACACTAATTATTTAATCAACTCGTACACTGACTATTGTAACGACCCAAATAATCAACCAAATAAATACCGTATTGAAAATTATTTAAATTTTGTTAATAACCTCTACGTAGGAATAATGTAGACAAATTCAAAAGCTCTTAGTTCTGGTCGGTTATGGTTAGTTCTGGTTAGTTAAAGCGGCTTTTTATTTTCCCCCATTATATTTCAAACGTATAGATCACTAATAGTAGGAACAGTAAACTTTTCTATTTAGGCCACAATTCTGCCATTCAAAAGTAAAAAATGACGTCTGGTCCCTTTTTTATGAAATATTCTTGTTTCGTACACTAATTATTTAATTAGTTCGTACACTGACCATTGTGACGACCCAAATAAGTTAGTGTAAGCGGCTGTTTATTTTGCCCAAGTATATTTTTGGACGTGATAGATCACTAATAGTAGGAACAGTCAACTTTTTCATTTAGGCCGCAATTCTGCCATGGCCTAATCAAATGTAGGGATAATTTAGACAAATTCAGAAGTCCTCAGTTCTGGTCGGTCATGGTTAGTTCTGGTTATAAATATTTTATACTTCTGCGTCTTATAAGTGAGCAATAAATATTTTAATTTTTAGTCTAAAAGTAGTTATAATTTATTTTACCATATTTTATGAACCATCAGAGACAGGAACCTAACTAAGTTTTTGATGTACGAAACAACATGTCGAAAACTAACTAATTTATTATGTGTATGAAATAAGAATATTTAAAGGAAATTTTTGAGGTGCACGAAACATGAATAAATTGTTTGTTTCATTATAGCAAAATAGAAAATCCATTGCGTTCCTTTATTTCAAATTAAGATAAATCGGTTTCATCAAAATCCATCGCAATTTGTTAAATTGCCAAATATTCGACTTTGTCCACTATGGTAATATTATAAAAATGTGCGTAATATAAGTAGATATAACTGGTACTTTAACTTATTCAGTTTGAAAATGTAGTTATTTTTCTAAACATAGTTACAACTTTTTTTTAGAGTAATAGAAAATAAAGCAATTTGTTCAATTTAACTAAATAAAGTAGATTACATTAAAAATGGCAGTCAGATATCTTCAATCGTTTTCGAGTTATTATCAAAAATTTAAAATTCCACTGCCAATCATACCATAACAATGAGATTGTAAGTTAATTTTTTCGCAATTTTATTAATTTATTTTAATTTTGCCTTACTAAATCTTTAACTTGACTTGTGTGGTTCAAATTATATGAAAGACACAAATTGGAGCATTTTAAAAAAAGTAATATTATCATTTAAGTTGGCGGAAAGAATAAGGAATAAGTGACGTATATTGACTATAAAAAATGGGGGCTCCCAGTTCTTAATTTAAAAATTAACTGAGGTAAAAAATTAATACCAATAATTAAATTGTTTTAAAAAGTGGGAGGGCTTCCCTTCCCCGGCTTTTCCTAATAAATGCCACTGGGAAAGCTTCTCTCTAAAAAAAAGTCTGGTGTCCAAGTAATTACCAAAAGTGATTAGAAATATTTCTATTTCTATTTAAATAAGTGTGAACACTGTACGCTTCGACTTACGTTCCCAAAACTTTATAGAATTATTCAATGATAAATAATAAAGAAAGCTTCTGGTAGTACTAAAACTTTATGTCTTTACAAAAGCTATTAAAAATAAACGTTGCCTTTTTTCAAGGTCCCTATAGGATTCACATAAGTGTAAACACTGTATGCTTTAAATTGCCTTCCTAAACTTCTTAGAATTAATATGTAATATTCACTAGCGTATATTGGCTATAAACAGAACTGAAATAATATAAGTAAAAAATTCATTTATTACACAAATATATCTCAATTGTTTTGCAGAAATTGGAGGGCCCCCCAAGTATACGCCACTGTATGTATTCAAATTTAAAAAAGTTTAAAATTTGCGAACTGTAAGGTGGAGGTTTTAAAACGCTAAAATTTCAACAGTTTCAAATTGTTGCAAAAACAAATCTATTAGTAAATAGGCACGCCTATAAACATACTCTATTATTGTAGATTATATTAAAGATAATCAAATAGGTCCTAATTACCCTTTTCTGTTCTCGTTAAAAAGTAATGATTTCCAAAGGAAGAAAGTAATTTTATACGCGTTAATTGCTCTCGGTGGCCCTCGTGTTAGGTTTCAGTCCCAACCTAAGGCCAGGTCCTGTCAAAACCCATAAAACGGTGAGATGAAGTTTGGAAATAAATCGTTGGAGCAGGTAGAGATCCTTTGGCAACGAAGGTCACTCTGACAATGCACAGGTCAGAAAAGGCACTATACACAAAACAAAATTTATGCCGGTCGTTAACTATTCAGCCAGCAAATAGAATTGTAAATAGACTTGTTTTTTTTTTTTTATCTATCCTGTAGTAAAATTTATTTGTTTTTTTATTTGTCAGTCTCGTGGGAGTTCTTTTTCTTGAAATTGACTTGTTTAGGGGTAAGAAGAACAAACTTTAATCAGTGTCAATTTTTATTATAATCAAAGGGATGCATACAGGGTAATAGTAATAAGTAGGAATGGCCCAAACCATTAATTCGGTATTCGTTTGATTCGGACTTCAGTATTCGGCTTTTTATCATGTTGTTTGACACTTTTAAAGAAATGACAATAATAACAAAAAATAAAATTAAGAAGGCAGGCAATTCACTTTATTTCTTTGTAATACAAATCATTTTGTATATCTACCTAAAAGCATCTACTTCAGTACAATGAAAAACAAACAATGGTCAAATTTAATAGTGATGGAACGGACGTCCGGTTCAAGTCCGTCCGGCAGCCGCTATTCGGACTTCCGGTCCGGCGGTTTTTTCTAAAATCCGGTGTCCGGCCGGACATTTTTAATGTTATTAATAAGGAAATATAATTTAATAAGTCATTGGAAATAAAAAAGGGAAATAAAAATCTTGGGAGAAAAAGCAGCTTACATTTAGTAACTGATTACAGGTAATCTCTAATTCTCTTACAAATAAGGAAAAACACTGTTAATAATCAAAATGTATCTTTTTCAAATTATGATGAATAAATAAAAGTTTTTCAGCATTTTGACTGGTTAATCTAGAACGCTTTTCTTCATAAATGTTGCCAATTTCTGAAAAAGACCTTTCTGAATACACACTTCTTGCTGGGGCGCTTAAATATCGTTTAGCAACTTGGGTTCCATTTGGAAACTCATCCTTGTGCTCTTTCCACCAATGTAGTGGATCAGACTTTCTCTCCTGTAGGGGCTTATTAAGATAATTTTCAAACTGGTCTGCTATTTTTTGTTCGTGGTCTACACTTACATTACCATAAGAAAAAGGATAGCAATTTTTTTAAAACATGTCCAAACTGACGGCACTTCTTGATGTTTCATGATTTTAGACAATGGTTCTTCATCACTATCACTATCACTGTCATGTATGCTGTTAAGTTTAAATTTTCAGTGCTTTCAGTGCTATTAGTGGTAATCCTTGAACTTTGTTATCTCTTTAAAACACACTGCTTCGGGAGCAAAATATTTTCTGGTGGAAAAAATGCTAATTTATACCTAGGTCCAATACAGTAGCAATGCCATATTGGGATTCTGGTAAATTAGTTGAAATCTTTTGTCAATGTTTTCTAGTAGGGTTGCTTCAATATATGACATGATATTACATCTAGCTGAATACTTGCCTGTCAATTGTCTTTGTAAGAAAACTTTTAGTTTACAATATTTCCTACTTGGACTTCCGGCGTCCGGTTCGCTGGGCGGCCGGAAGTCCGGAGTTTGGTAGTCCGGTGAAACATGAGTCCGTTCCATCACTAAAATTTAATATTTTAAAATTTATATGAAACATTCCCAAATTCGTCGATAGTATCGACTAGTGATGGAACCTTCCGAATGATCTTCCGAGTATAGAAATGATTTGAATATTTCTTTCGGATATTCAAATATTCGTTCCAATCAGCTGGGGTATATTACCGCTACTTATTGGATGATAGTCATTTGATTCGTGATTCATTCAAGGTCATTCCAAGTTCGACCAAAGTAGGAAGAGCTATCAAAAGAATGCACTTGAAAATTTCGGATGCCACATTGTGATTCGTTATCACATAATTTTATACTTATTTATTATTACGCTATTGAATAAAGTAATAATGTATACTGTATACCTATAATAATTACGTCCTAAATCAAACAAATTAGCCTAACAAACGACAATTTAAGTTTCTGCATTATCAAATATTAACAAATTTTCGCACCAATTACGCCTTACTTCATATCTACGTACTTAAAGTGCTTAAATTTCCATCATAATGAATTTTCAATTTAAAATGCAGATACTACACACAAAAATATTAATATCACGAATAGAAATTTTCCACAAAGTGTCAACTTTTTTGGCGGCCACTGTATACTATTCTATACACCACACCAAGAATTCCGAATTAAAACGAAAACAAAACTTCCGCCGCACCACCAATAACAGCAAAACAAATTAAAACGTACACGTTAATGTATGCGAACACAACATCAACCCAACAACTAAAATAGTCGACTGAAATCAAAAGCCGAAACAAAATAATTTATATTTCATCTTCCGACAACTGATTCATCCGGAATAATTCGTTATTTCGAAAACAAACGCTTCGACTTCGGGGTAAATCGACGGTCGTTGATCGGTCAATGTTTCATATGTCGAATGATATTCCGAATATGAAGATCTTCCGGAAAAACGAATATTCGAATATTAAAATCATCCGAATATGCCCTTCACTAGTCGATACTGACCTCCAGGAGTCGACTACGGCCTACAAAGTTATGTCAGCTGTCAAAAGTACATTTGAAGTTAATGAATTTACACAAAATTTAATATTAGGAATTTGAAGACATGATTTTAATGTTTTAGGAATAAAGGAGCAAACTAAATGGAAGACAAGGGCGTCGATAATATTTTTTCCTGGGAGGGGTAATTTTAGTATTGGAAAAAGCAATCTGAACACAAACCTGACAAAATATGTTACATAAACTGTTATTTGCTGGATAATAATCCTGTTGTTATTGAGTCAAAAGCATAATCAAAGTATTTATTATGCTAATATGTACATTTATAATGTTTGCACATTCGACTTCGGGAGAATATATTTGCCGACGACTTGGTAGTAGGGTTTTGGGGGGGTAATTACCCCCATTACCCCTCCCTTATCGACGCCCTTGATGGGAGATTGGAACTTTACTAGTAAAATGAAAAGGGATGCATGATAGTAGCACTTTATGTTGCTCTATTGAAAGCTGCCAGAAAGGTACTATACTGGCTATTTTGTCAGAACAGACGCGTAAAAATACTTATAAAAAGGGAAGCGTTTTCTACAGCTCGTCGGTGTGCAAGAGGAAAACCTTTCTTAGGTTGTACTTGGTTTCTAATCTGTACACCGAGTGTCAGATTAGAAGGAAAAATACTTTTTGGTGGGAAGGAGAAATCCAAGTTTTCTGAAAATGCCTGTGGCTATGGATGTTATGTACGAATTATTTTCAATAGAAGTGCAAAAGTAGTCTTTTACTGCCCGACTTGGACACATATAAGTACGGGATGAGAATTCACAGAGCTTTTTCACAACAACAAACTTAATTGTGTCTGTGAGTCTTTAAATGTACGATCTTTTTGGTAACTTAATCCAGTATATATTAAAGGTACTGTAAAAGAAATATTTACTTTTAGTTCCAACTACATTCACTACAACTTATACATTAGTATATCTTGATTAGTTTAGGTAACAATCATTTAAATTTCCTTCCAGAAATCTTATGTTTTAAAAGAGTGGTAATATAGTCTCTATCGGATTTTTACTTAGAAATAAAATATTGAATTACTTTCATTTGTTGATGTAGGTGAATGTTATCCATGCTAATGACACATAGGTCACATAAATAATAATATTTACGGCCGAGTGATGATCGCGCTGTTAAATTTAGCAATGGACTTAGTAATTGTTAAAAGTTAACAACGGTTTAGAATGTTTAACAAAACGTCATTGTCAGTGTTATTCAATGATTTTTAGTAGGCAACCTGTCAAAATCTGACATTTTGTTAAACATTCTAAACCGTTGTTAACTTTTAACAATTATTGCTAAGTCCATTGCTAAATTTAACAACGCGATCATCACTCGGCCGTTAGTAGTTGAAAATGAAAGGAAAAAAGTGAAACTTGAAAGTAGAAGACGGAAAAGTATAATCCCCAGCAATTTATGTAAATAGAACCAAGAACAAGTTCTCGAGAACTTCTAACTATTTTAAGTATTTTTCCCCAAGAATCTAAAATATGTTGCCTTTGCAACTGAACAGGTACATTGCTTATTGTTTATTATCATTTAAGAAGCAATTTTTTCGAGCTATTTATGTTAAAATCTAATAGCGCAATCTATTGTCACACATATTAAACCGCCTTAACAGCAAATCATTTCAGCTTATTACAACACCCGAGTCTAAAATCGATTTCCACCTTGTCACCACGCTTTTTTAAACCATACGTTGATCGATTACATTGATAGTTTTTATCGATCTAATCACGGTATTGATGGTCAAGGTTCTTAAAGCCAATGGTTCTTACGTCGAGATGGTTCTTCAAAGCGTTTATTGTAATTGGGAAGATCAGATACGGTTGTAAGACCCCAGAGAACAAGATGCGTTCGATGAGAAAGAAAAAGATTTTAAAAAGTGTCATTTCGTCATGTCTCGTGAGGCACTGAACCGTGAGGCGGTCATGGGCTGTTACGTTTTGGTGAGAAATTTAATAATTCAAGTATTTAAAACAGTGAATTATTGTTTTTCGATTAGGTCTTAGCTTTTAGGGTTTAGTAATAGATAGTTAATAGACCAGCGGAAACCCCTTAGGTCAATTAGCGGAGTCACCTTAGCCCACAAAAATGTTAAAACCTCGGAACCCAGCGACTGTGTATAAAATTTAAAATAAACTATTCAACTTAATAGTTTATATCCTCTACAAAAATGTTTACCCCTCAAAAATTGCCGCTTTTTCCCTGGGGTGAATGCCACCCCTTCTCGGGGGTGGATTTTTTTATCAAAAATAAGTACGGAAGTGGATAGATTGACTAATTCTAAGTAACTTTTGTTTTGTAAAGTTTTTTCCGAAAGGCATTACTTTTCGAGTTATTAGCAATTGAAAATGTCAATTTTTCAACAAAAAAAAAACGTTTTCAGACGGTTTTTCGCAAATAACTCGAAAAGTAAGCATTTTATCAAAAATATCATTCTTACCAAAAATGTAGCTTATAAAAAAAACAACAAAAATGGTGAGCTTATGATGTCCATAAACCTAATACAAACGGACTTATAGCCTGTTGAAGGTTGGTTCTTATTCGTCAAATGCAAACATTTAAAGTGTCAACGTAATATAACCAAAAAACGATACATTTTTTGGGAAAAGCTCATAATACTTTTTTGAAGTACTTGAAAAGACCTTTATTTTTGTTTTTTTTTTATAAAAGTCTCCAGAGCTAAAATAAAGTGAGTTATGGCCAAAATAAAGTTGATCTCTATTTTTTTTTGGATGAAAAAAATGTGAAAATCATCCCCTAATTACCACCCTAATTGACAATAATCTTTGTCACCTTACTATTTACTTTTTTTTATGTATTTGTAATATGCTTAGGAAGATTGACTGGTTTAGAGTGCATATTTTTAAAAAAATTTGAGCTTAAAGTGAAAGAGACATTTTTTTAATTTTGAAAAAATAGCCTTTTCTTCAAAATAACTCAAAAACCCTTAATAATGCGTAATATTTTGTAGAATACAAAATTGTGGGTTTTTCTTTACCAAAAATTTTTGTTTTATTTTTATTTACGTATCATTAAGGGTTTTTGAGACATTTTGAAGAAAAGGCTATTTATTTCAAAATTACAAAAATGTCTCTTTCACGATAAGCTCAATTTAAATATATAAATATTCTCTTTAAACCGGTTAAACTTTCTAAGCATATTACAAATACAAAATATAAAGTGAGTTGTAAAGTGACAAAGATTATTTTCAATTAGGGTGGTAATTAGGGGGTGATTTTCACATTTTTTCATATAAAAAAAAATAGAGATCAACTTTATTTTGGCTATAACTCGCTTAATTTTAGTACTAAAGGCTTTTGTAAAAAACAAAAATAAAGGTTTTTTTAAGTACTTTAAAGAAGGTACTATGAGCTTTTTCCAAAAATGTATCGTTTTTTGGTTATATTACGTTAAAAGCTACATTTTTGGTAATAATGATATTTTCGATAAAATGCTTATTTTTCGAGTTATTTGCGAAAAACCGTCTGAAAACGTGTTTTTTTAGTTGAAAAATTGACATATTCAATTGCGAATGACTCGAAAAGTAATGCCTTTCAAAAAAAACTTTATAAAACAAAAGTTGCTTAAAATTAGTCAATCTATCCACTTCCGTACTTATTTTTAATAAAAAAATTCCATCCCTGAGAAGGGGTGGCATTCACACTCAAGGAAAATGCGGCAATTTTTGAGGGGTAAACATTTTTATAGAGGATATTAACTATTAAGTTCAATAGTTTATTTTAAATTTTATACACATCTCTCTTATAGTTTTTCTTAAAAAGGACGAATTTCGAATTTGGCTACAAATAGGTTTGCAGAACGCCTACATATTTTGACAGTCAAAGAATGTTAAAATTGTTTCGCTTTTAATGGGGCTACGTTGGGTCCAATTTCAAAAAAGTTTTATAATTTGAAAGGGCTCCTTCTAATGATTCAAAAAACATTTTATCATTGTCATCTCCTCGGAATTAATTATTGAATTAACCAGGGCCAGGGTACCAACCTCCCTATAATGTTTAAGATGTCGGGGTTTCCACTTAGGTTGGAATCTGCACTTTTATTTGATTTATTATTATTATAATTTTTGTTTTGGATTATTCTTGGGAGCATACCTAGAGACATCTGTAATTTAAAGATATACAACATATCTATACAGCAAGGGTGCAGCAAT
This sequence comes from Listronotus oregonensis, assembly GCA_019359885.1. NCBI lineage: Eukaryota > Metazoa > Arthropoda > Insecta > Coleoptera > Curculionidae > Listronotus > Listronotus oregonensis. Next base: position 21,929 of record JAHBCN010007166.1, on the reverse strand, counting down.
TATATGTGCAAAAAATAAAGTTATGTTTTTGTGTGGCATTGGGAAAAACTTTATAAAATGCAGATTTTAACCATTAAAAAAAAAAGGAATTTGAAGCACACTGAGATATGACACTTAATATCAAATATTATCCTTAGTAAATTTTCGACTACAATCAATTTATAATACAATAGTGCTTATAAGAAGCAAATTCTGGGGTTTGGATCCATTTTTATGGGAAATTTTTTACCTTTTTTTAAAGTTCTATTTGCGAACAAAGTTTTGAATAATTTAGTGACTCTCTTTTTATTCCAAATAATTACAGATGAAAATTAGTTATTACTCTTATATTATTACGTGCAAACCATTTGAAAAAAGAACAAATACATCCTTAGACGAGTTTATTTTTTTATCTTTGTACCATAAAACCTAAAACTAGAATTTCGTGACATTGTCTTCATAAAGCTAACAAACCCAACCCACTTTTGCTAACCAACAAATTAAATAGAATAAAAATCAAACGAGGACCTAACAAATAGTCTTAACCAAATTTTGTTCAAAAAAAAATACAGGAGCAGCCATAAAATTTTTGACCAAACGTGAGTGGTTTACACAATTAGTGTCGAATATAGCCATTGTAAATATTTACATTGAGACCACACAGCTTCGAAACAGGGACGGACCGACTCAGAGAGACGTATATTAATATGTACAGTAAAAGCTGTTTATTCGCGGGGTGTATGTTCCTTAAATATGCCGCGAATATAGAAACCGTGAATATGGAATGGTTATTTATATGGGATTATAGGGGATACGTTCCTAGGTGACAAAATAAAAAACAAGTATATAAAACAATGAGTTTAATTAAAGTTTCTGACCATATTGATTAATTATTATCTTCAGGCTTAGGCAGTGGTTTAAAGAATGTTGTAGTTTTTTCTTGCTTGGCAGTTTTTAAAAGCTCCTTTAATTCAGACTGATATTCAACAGTGGCATTAGCAATTTGCCTCTTAAAAATAAGACTTCGTTCCGATCATTTCATAAAGAAATCACAAAGCTATTTGCCATTCTTAAACCTTCACTAAAATTTTTTAAATTAAAAGTCACGTTTCCCGTGCTTGTTGAAGCTTCTTCTTTAATGGGCTGTAAATTTAACATTTCCTCCAAGTCGGTTTCAGCCAAATCTTCATCTTGCGATTTAAGCAACTTCTGAATGTCACTTGATTCTATCTGTTCGAACCCATCTCGTCCTATTCCATTCGCAATTACGGCTATTAGTCCATTTGACTACGCTTTTACAAAGGATATTCGGTTGGATACCTACATATTGGAAACCTTTTTATCAATGTGTATGTTCCGATGTACCGATTAGATCCGCAATAAAGAAATTTTTAGCCGCAAATATAGGTATTGGATCGCATTTTTTAATCCGCAAATAGTGAAAACGCGAATGAAGCTTTAAAGCTACGGTTTAAGCTGATATAAAAGTTGCTTAGTTTTTTCTCCAAAGCTGTCTAACAGCACTTACCTATAACACTTCCAGAAGTACAAAATTAATACTATTTGATTAAGGGAATTCTGTATTATTTCATTATATTTTTAATGTATTTTATTATTTTGTTTGAACAGAACATACTGTAAAGCCCTGTTATTTGCGATAGAGAATTATGAAACAAATAAAAATTATATATATATATATATATATATATATATATATATATATATATATAGGGTAAAATGTATTATATTTTGTTTTTTAATATAAAAAAAATGTATATATTATATATATTTTATTTAAATATTTAGATTTATTAAAATTGTTGACAGTTGTCAAAATGCCGCGTTGGTTAACAGAACAGCGCATTTTTGTGTCGAAAAATTTGTTGAATATAATCTATGCCGTTCAAAGTGTTTTTCCTATTTAATGCTGACAGTGTCCAGCGAAACCATTACATTTTGAGTAAATGGATGGACATGTAGGATCCTTTAGACAAGAAGTCACTTGACGCCAAATCTGCCTGCAATGCATCAAGACAATTAAATGCAATTTTTAGCCAAAAATCTGTTGTTAAAATCTACTGTTTTAAATTTATCTACAATACACGAAGAATGTTAAAAATTGAATTTTTATTATAAATTGAACTGTTAAAAATAAATCAAGTAATTAATAGTTATTCATATTTCTAGGCAAGCTCAAAATGTAAAGAAAATTTATGATACCATTAGAAGAATGTATTGAAAGTGCGTCATATATCAGCACACCTATATATCAAAGTCATAATATAATATCTTTTGATTAAGAATACTATGTATACTTTTTTTATATATTATATAATTATAATAATATTATATATATAATTATAAATATAGTATTTATTATAATATATATATATATATATATATATATATATATATATATATATATATATATATATATATATATATATATATATATATATATATATATATATATATATATATATATATATATATATATATATTTTAAAAGGATGCATATTTTTTCTACAATTGTATACTTGAAGGAAAAAATTACTTATCACCAAGAGATCCAATTATATTAATGGAGTCTAACCAATAATAGAGCTGCAGACATTTTGAAAGCTAGAGTTAATGAAAGCATTCACATGATTGGAATAGCCACAGATTTGTAGATAACGCTTAATGCCTGTCACGCTGATACAATTAGATTGATATGACTAAAATCTCTATATATTACATTGCCACTAATACTTGCAACGGAACATTGAAAATGGTAACTAATACAAATAAATTGTTTTACAGAAATGGTAAAGATTTTTTAACCTAAAGCCAAAAAGTATAACTAAAAAGGGGTTATTTAAATAAACATCCTATATTTTATTGCATTTTCATATGTATTAAACTATTTCCTGAAGATTTTCTCGCAAGATTCCGAAAAATTTGTTTAACTTTTCGAGTATTTAAGGCTTTTTTATATACCTGTATAATTTCTGGTAAAGGTGATAATAAAACATCTCGTAGAGGTTTATTTTGTGACCTATTCGAATCAGACGAGAGATGATGAAACTCACAATTGAATTATTTCGGAAAAAAACACGTTTCGAGACCTCGAATTGAACCCAACATATCAAGCAGGAAAATACCAATATAAACATAAAATAATTTATGTACGATTACATAATTTGTTGTTTATTATATAGTTAACCGGTCGTAAAATGCCCCTTTATGTACTAGTAAAATAAAGTGTCTTTATTTTACCCTTTTTCACCCAATAAAGCCATGCTCTATGTACTTATAACATAAACAGCTTTTAAAATTTTCTGTAAAGCATTTTGGCAATTGTAGAAACTTTTTTAATTAAAAAACGCTCTGAATGGCCAAAATGGTTTAAAAATATTAATTAATATCTTAATTATTGTTTAATATTCACATATTATTTCACATTTTTCGAGTTATTCCACTTCTCCCATACTCGCGTCAATTGTGTCTATAAATGCTATTTAACTGTTTTTAAATGTTCTTTTAAATAAGTTATAAAGCAAAAAAAATCATTTTACTGTATAGCAGATGTATAAACCTTTTTAATGTGACAGTTAATGTATTTGTAGTGTAAACAGTTTTGCTTTAGAAGTTAAAATTCAATTGTTGAAATAATTCAATTAATTAAAAGAGTTTTGCAGATGGTTTCGTGTCACTTTTTATTATAAAAGCAACTGTCAGTTGGGTGAAAGCAAAGCTGTCGCAATTACTTTTAAAAAGTAATTCAATTACAATTACCAAATACTCTTCTAAATAGTAGTAAATTACAATTACCTAACATGTTTGTTAAAAGTAATTCAATTATCAATTGAAACTAAAAGTAATTGAATATTTAAGCAATTACTCTATTTAAATTACCACATAATATATTATACACGATACACTAAACAAATAAAATATTTATACTAATATGCATGATACGCGCACGTCATACTATTCAAATTGCTTTCAAGTTCAACATTAAATGACTCTAAAATAAGAAAAAAAGTTATCCCACCCCAAACATAAACAGATTTTTCCCGAAACAAAAGTATAAAAACGGTAGGGGTAAGCATCAATCGTAAATATAAAATCGGCGCGAAGGCGGCGCGGCGTTCGCCGGATTCAAAGCGGCACGTTTTCCAGAATGCTCTTTCTGGCTGGCCAAAATCCCGGCCGTTTTTCCATAAAGCAAGGTAATTGAATTTTTCGTAGTAATTCAGTTATTTATTAGGTAATTGAATTAATTTCCAAGTAATTCAATTACTTTTTATGTAATTGAATTAGTTTCTTAACGAATTATTATTGTGAAAATCAATTACAATGAGATTACACATCCTATTAATGATAATCCAAATACAATTATTCTGAAGTAATTAATTAAAGAATCAATTACTGAGAAGTAATTGAATACGATTTTTCAATTATTTTAATTCAATTACCGACAGCTCTGGGTGAAAGCTCCTTAATTTAAAGAAATAGTATATTAAAAATAATATATAATATATATAATAATATAATAATAATATATAATATATAATTTTTGTCTTTGTTTTATGATCAAAATTAAAAATAAAATTGCGAAATCCTCTTACAAAAAAAAAAGAAAAAATATGTTTGATTTTTTAATTAAATGTATTATAACACCAACTTAGACTAGTAAAGTCCATCTCTGTTCAAAATATGTCTGTGTTTTCCTTATGGATATTTGGAAACCCAGTTTGATGGCCTGCGTTTGTTAATGTCTAAACAAAGGGATCTGTTTACGTCGAAACACGTTCTCCCATAATTAAAAATCATACAGTGCCACTACGCAAGACAATAGTAGACATTAGAAAGGACCCAGACACATAAATAACAGATATTACATCAAAAACATTTAGGCAGGTACCTTTTTAGCTTTCATTTACATTTACATAATGTAATAGGTTTCGTCGCTTATTATCCAAACGCATCAGCTTTTACAGATTGACTGAGGGTTTTGATAGGATGAAACAATACTTAAAGCAAAGTGCGTTTAAGGACTAAATTTGTTGGAACACTTGAAAGTTATCTACGGTTATGTGTTTGGGTGCAGTGCACAGTGCTACATATATGTTTTATATTTTTGTGGAAAATTTGAGTTTGTCTAACTTTTTTTAAATAGTTTAACTCCTAACCTCATTTTTTCTCTTTTCATATCACATTTTTCAAATTTTCGGCCATAATAGCAATCACGTCAAAATATTTTTTAACGTTATTCCAAATGTTCAATTAATCGCGGGAAACTTTTCTTAGATATCAGAATAACAAAACAAAATGTTTTAAACTTTTTAGATTCTGTATACAGTTTTTAATTAATTTTATTTCGTGGCTGTTAAAGATATAGTTACAATCAATTTATTACCACAGAACTTAAAAAAATTGTGGTTTGACTATGGAAACAGTATTCCAAACGATGTCTGATAGAATACACATGAAGTGTATAGGTTAGATGGGAATAAATACTTTCTACCTCCTTGGATTATATCCAAGCTTGCTTTTAGCTAACCTATTTATTTTTTAAAATAATACTAGAAGACTAAATGCTTTGTTTTAAACTTTAAGAAGATATCTTAATCTAAGTCTGAAAGTGGGGAGGGTGATAAACATCAGGGAACTTTTCACTCAGTACGTCCTCCATCCTACTAATTTAAAGTATGTGACAATGTCGCTGAGGGGAATCTCCTTAATGTCGGCCAAGGACAGCCACTACTCGCCCAGCATGGATCTTCTCTTGGACAAGAGTGCAGGGCAGTCACAAAGGATGTGCTCCACCTTCTCATCTTCCTGTTCACAACCTCTACACAGAAGTGTGTCATTTCTATCCATTTTAAAGAGGTGTTTTTGCAGTTGACAATGTCCAGTAAGAATGCTCGTATTTAGACGAAGGTTCGCCCTAGGCATTGCCAAGTAATGTTTAGCTGTATATCTGTCAGGGTAGTTCAGTGACTCCCTGGAGAAGTTACAGGTTACTGTTTTATCCCATCGTCTTGTAAACTGCTGATGAGAGTGTCTTTTGATTAGGTCCCTCATCGCAGACCCTGTCAGACCTACAAAAGGTTTGGTCCCAGCAGCCTTCCTGGCCAATGAGTCAGCTATGCGGTTACCTTTGGAGTGAGCATGTCCTTTGGTCCAGCAGAGGATGACCGCATGCCTGCTGGAAGCGTCCACAAGGGCACGGTGACATTCTAATACCAGACCCGAGGTGTAGCGTGGTCTCCTAGGGCTAGTAGTGACTGTTTGCAATCCGTATGGATAAGCACGACTGTATCAGTGGTGTTTCTACTGCTTATTTCTTTTGCAGCTATGGTTATGTCTGTGAGCTTATTCTTAACAAGATAAAGTGGGTTTTTATTTAAAACTAAGATATATTTGGTATTCTTATTCTGTAAATACGGTTTCTATTAGTGGGATATATTGACCACAAAAAGTGGGAAGCCCAACAGTTAAATTCATTAATTTCATGAAATCATGTAAATCAAAACATAAATTATTTCTCTTAAGTCTTTAATTTTCTTCAAAAAGTGTCTTGGACCCCCTGCTCCTCTGCCAAGCATTTCTTATGTCATTTTTTTTTGGTAGACTGATATTTTTACAATATTGTGCTAACAGTTTTAGTGCAATGTCAAATAAACTGATATAATCCATTTTAAATATGTATATGTATCACATAATATATTATGGAAAACGTCTTGGTAGAAACGAACCTACGCAGCAGAATGTGCAAATATATTCAATGGCTTTGACACGCTAAGCTGAAAGTGAATAAATTATTTGCTGCAAAAACTGGCTAAGTTAGCAGACGACAAGACACGTTTAATTAGAATGTCTTTTAATGGAGCTAACTGAATCTAACGCATAAATACAAAATTAGTGCATTCGAGGAAGTTAAAACAGCCAGTTAGTACTACGGCGGCGTATTTATAAGTTTTTCGTCTAGTATAAAAACAGGGGTACTAATTGAAACGTAAATATATTTATAAAAAAATTGATTGAGTTTTTTGCCAGGCAGCACCACTACGACGCTGGTGCTATAGGCAATAAATTGACTTGCAGAGATAAATACTTTCTATATGTTTCCACAGTTGAAAAGTCTAGCTTGAGATCCTGTTTCCTGCAATATTTCTTAACGGGTCTACCACCTGACAAGTTATTGATCAGTTAGTTGAACAAGTACTTTTTCTAGCGACCTAGCTGGTGTAAGGTGGTCGAAAATTATCTCATCTATCTATCTTTCTCAATCGATTAATCAAGTAGATTGCTCAAGTACTTGAAGAAATAAGGATTTGTTCTATTTTTCTTCAATTTTTTAGTGTATTTTAGAAACTTTTTGTAACCAATGTCACCAAAATTTTCCCTTTTGTGAGTTAAATGTCAAACAGCTGTTTGTTTCGACCTTCCAGTTTTCCGTTGGTAAAAATAAATTCAGAAACCTCAGAGATCTAAACTGTTTATTAACAATTTTTATTTTTAAACTATATTATTAAAAATTTTAAGAAACATTTTTGGTAAACAAAAGTTGTTTTTAATATCTTAAAAACCATGTAACAAAATTTGAAAGTGACCTATAACTTGAAAATTGAAAAAACAATCAAATCTTTTTAATAACTTGGTGTAAAGTCAGACTTACATGCAATTTTATTTAAAAATTTTATATTGGAAAGTTTATTGTTGCAATTTGTTTTAACAATAAGGTTCATCAGCTTACTGGATGCTTAAATATACAGGGTGTTTTCTAATTGAATGTTAATATTTAAGGGGGCGATTTTTAGGTCCATTTTAAAAAGAAAACTTTATATGAACTTATGTTCTAAATATCTTAACTATTGAGATACAGGGTGGTAAAATTTTCAAAAATGAATTAATTGTTATTAATATCTGTAGTACCACTTTAGATATTTAATGAAATTTGGCATACATGTGCTATGTGTCAAGAGGCATTTTTTAGAGTACCTCATTTTTTTATTTTAACCAGTGGCGTTCGTACGAAATTTGGCCTGCCTATTTTGGCAGATATTAATGGTACGCCACTGATTTCTCTTTATAAAAGTATTTTTTAAATCCCCAATTATTTCTAAGTAAAATTGATTACTTGAGTTTTTTCAATTCGATGCACGGTTCTCGCTTAAAAATATAAAAGCCGTTTCTCTGCATGATCATAACAATATCGGTAAACAATATCACCATACAAAGAACATATCCAGATTTAATTTAAATGATTTGAAAAAAATAAATAATATATATATATATATATATATATATATATATATATATATATATATATATATATATATATATATATATATATATATATATATATAATCAAGAGATCAAATCTGCTCATATTTTTTTAGTCCGACTCACGGTTTTCACCTGGAAAAAATAAATCTAGATGTTTTTCTGCATGGTGATGTTGTTACTTAAAATATATTTAACAACTTTTTTATTGAAATGTATCCAAAAATAAGACACTTTCAAAAACAAACCAATAATTAAGTGCCCTTTAAAAAAAATAGTTTAATATTGTATCTCTTTAGTTTTAATTTAAAATATTTAAGTTTTTTTAGATTTTACGGATTCATTTACACAAGTTGGCTCTTTTATTTATTTTTTTTTATATAAGGAAAGACACAAATATGTTCCCGTTTAGTTCTCATAGGATGACCATATACATACTTTATGAATAGCCAATTCTTGATTTTCTTAACTTTCAGAATTTTGTCTTTTTATTTTATTAATTTTACATTGACTAACAAAGTTGTTAAGAACTGTTACCTGTATTATAAAACCTGATAATTAGTAATAAAAGTCGAACCAGTTTAGTATTCTTCAATTTAATGGAAAAAATCTAAATTAAAGAAACACTAAAACACTTTAACGAACACATTTAACTAATTTTATTTCTATTTCTCTCTCATTTCTACCTGCTCGAGTTATAAAATCGTTTTAACAACGATTTTATAGTCTCCGAACATTTTAAGTTGTTCCGTTTTCGAACCTAACTCAATAAATAAAAAAATAATAAAAATCTTGACAGGGAAAATTAAATAACGGTTGAAAACGAATGGAAAAGATTAAATGGTGATGAATTGGCAACTTGATTTTATGCGTGAGGTAATTAAAAATTTTTTGACCTACACAATAATAAATTTTATCCATGACTAGTGAATAATAATTCTATTATTCACCGGTTTCACTTTGTTTTAAAATTAAACAAAAAGTCAAACACGTTTGACTTGCAATACTTATTTAATATGTACTGGATAAAAAGCACAATTGGCTATGAAACAGTCGCTAGAACGTTGTCTCGGTTAATTTTAATTTAAAAAAATGTTCAATTTGTTTACTTACTTTGACTAAAATTATTTGATTGCCTTGGACATAGTATAGTATTCTATTCGCATATAATGGCTGTTACTCCATTATATGCGGGGTGAAGTTTATTAACGTAAAAAGGTCATTCATTAATAGCATGCATGATTTTTTATTATTCAACAATTATATTATAGACAACTAAAAATACACCAAACAAATATTGTTCTCTTGGGTCATTCGAATATCAGCCATTAAAACATCTGTTAAGTTGGTTGCTTTAAAGCGAAACACATCAAAAAAATGAAAAATTATGATCATCACAATTTAATAACAAAACGTTTGCTTAAAAATATTTTAGGTAACTCGAGCAATAATTTAAGGATTTCAACCCTTAAATGACCTTGATCATTAATCGCCCTTTTTAATATCCTTGTTCGTTAAATAGCTATTACATCACTCACCGATGTAGTCGAAAAAAAGATGTATCAATGAAAAATGCGGAATAAAAGTTCCATTTTATTATTCTCAACGCCCAAACTTAAAATTTGTTCGGTATAAAGAGTATTTTTAAAGTTTATTGATCAGTGGTACTAAGAAAGAGCGTCTTCGGCGTAAAGAGAGTCTGGAGTGTCGAAAACAAGGCGCGGAACCACGCGGGTGCTGCGGCGAAGGAACCAGTCGGTCGAGACCGGTTTTAAATTAACCGGGCTGATTATTTATCGGCCGGTTGTTAGTTGTTCACGATTATGGCTGTTTTTACACGTTCGTGTGGTTTGCTTGTTGAATTTTATGGACCCCGGTAAATTAATGCCCGGGCCCATGATATAAATAATCACTAAACACGTCTTGTCAATTTTCACGGATTTGTGCACACATCTATCACACATTAGACCCAAAATTAATTATAAAGTTGACAAACCCCTTTTCGCATCATTTGAGATTAGAGTATAGGTATGTACCTAGAGTTCGTTGAATGGTGCCGATGGTAGTGACCAGAAAAACACATTTATAGTGCGGGATTATATATATATATATATATATATATATATATATATATATATATATATATATATATATATATATATATATATATATATATATATATATATATATATATATATATATATATATATATATATATATATATATATATATATATATATATATATATATTATATGCACACCACTTTACAGTTCTATGTAAATCCAGGTTAAAAGGACCACAGTTTACAGGTCTCACAACATTAGGATCACTTGATTAAATTTGGCATGCGGGTCTTCCTGATAGGATATGTTATTTAGTTTAAAGTCGTATTGTGATCGCTAACTTTTACAAAAATCCTTGTATAGTATCAGAGCGGTCAAAACTTGAAGTACTTCAAGTAAAATTTTACTTGAAGTACTTTTTTGTACTTTAAGTATTTTACTTCAAGTACTTTTTATTAGGAGGTACTTGTACTTGTACTTGATTAGTTTTTATGAAGATACTCGGATTTTTACTTGATTTGACTAAGTAAATTACTTGAAATATTTATTTAAGTACTTGAAGTATTACGATGTACCTGAAGTAAAAAAAAGTACTTGAAGTAAAAACAATACTTCAAGTAAATAAAAGGTACTTGAAGTAAAAAAACAACCAAGTACTCGAATTTACACGCCTTAGATAATCGTACAAACAAGTTAAAACAAGAAATACGCGCAACCGCTGCTGTTTCTATTGTATTGCATTACAGCGCTCATTTGAATTGGATCCAACAGCAAGGCAAGTGTAACTATTACTGATAATTAGACTTTTTGTTCTTTTTTCCAAATCAATCCTTATAAAAAATCTTTATTTTGATACCTATTTTGCTTTATTTAATAATGAATACTAACAGTAATTTTTCATGACAATTTTATTATCAAACGCATTCAGGATACGAAACAGTTTCCAAATCACTCCCGAAAATGTCAAAAACGTGACAGTTCAAGAATATTCTATTGGTGCGATTTGACGTTTAATCGAGCGGTTCCCCAACTATTTCGTATTGTGAATGCGTTCATTATTACCTTCATTTGAACGCAAACCCCTGTATTTTAATAGGCAACTTTAACAAAATTTCCACTAATAAAATGGAAACGACATTAAAATTGAAATTAGGTTGTTCTGACTTGATTTGTTGCTGATGGGAAATTAAAATATTTCCCAAGAATAGGTTTTGGGTGCAGACCTAGTGTAGGCACCTATGAAAACAGTCGCTTTTGACAGATGTGTCGGATGCCAACGGGTGCCAACGCCAACCCGTTGGCAACCACAGGAAAAACCCATTTTGGAAAAAACCAATATTTCCTATATTAGTTTAAGGCACAAGCGCTCACACGAGTACGACATTGTAGGCCTGTAGCCAAAAATTTACATACGAAATTTTACATTATTTCGGACATCGGATGCATAAGATCCCGACTTAAAACGGGACACTTAGCAACCCGTCTTGTTTTCCTAACTATAGTTTTTAACGACTGGCCTACTTTCCAATGACGTAGCGCTCAGTCCTTAAAGCTTTTAGGAATACCCACAATTAACCACAACTAACCCTGTTTTGAGGAATAAACCCTCTAACGTCCTTTACAAAAATACTACTCAATTATAATTTGTTTTACTTGAAGTACTTTTTAATAACTTCAAGTACTTTTATGTACTTCAAGTACTTTTGGTTTACTTCAAGTACTTTGGTACTTCAGTATATTTTGTACTTCAAGTATTTGTTTTATCAAGTACTTTGGTTTATCAAGTACTTGATTTACTTCTAAGAAATACTTGGGTAGTAATTCAAGTACTTTTTTAATTTACTTGAAAATGCAAATACATTTTAATAAAACTACTTGTACTTGTACTATTTAAGAGTACTTTGACAGCTCTGTATAGTATATACTTATGTTTCTACGTTTTTCATTAAAATTATTATAGCTTGAATTGTCTTCAGTAAACTGAAAAAAGTACATAAATTAGAAAAACCAATAAGTGTTTCGATGTTCTTTAGGCTTAATGATCCAGTGGAACTAGTCTTTGAAGCAATTTAATTGTGCAGTGAATTATAGAATTTAAAGCAGAACTATTTAAGTTTTAACGATTGATCTGTATGTACTGTCAGCTCAGTATACGCATTATACAGAATGGGTCCAAAAGCTGTTTCCGTTTAAAACGCTCAAACTATTGGAAATACAAAAAAGCTTCTTAAAAAGTTACGGGATTAAAAAAAAAGAACTGCGGTTTTGACAGGTGGAGCAGAACTCAATTTTATAGCTGTGATTTCATGTTTTAATTTTTTAAAATAAATTTTTTGGTAGTCTTTAGATAAGGCATATATATTGTTTATTTTAGCAGTTTTTCAATATTTTAAAACCTTTAGTTTCATAAAATTTAATTACTTGCAGAAAGCTTATAGAACATCAAAAGAAAACATTGGGATTTAAAAGCTTGGTAAAATATTCAAAAGGTAATTTTATTAATCCTCATATTATCAAAACAAACGAAAACATATTGTTTGTAACTAATAGTTATTTGGATTTTTAAAGATAATAAAAAAAAAAAAAAGGAAGATACTGGATGTGGTTTTTAATATTGTATTGGATTATCAAAAATATTTGTCAGTTTATTGTTTCAAAGGCATAATTATGTTCCCTGTCTCCAGAAAAACGGGTAGTTCTTATTCCCTACATATGACTGGTCAAGTTCTGCAAACAAATAATAATTTAGTCTTGTGAGTGTTACTTTCGAGAGTGACATTAAATAACGTAAGCAATGCCCTTTGTTTGAGAAATGTCTTCTAAAATTTTATTTCTATCCAAGGAAAAACTACCTTTTTCCCCGACAAGTCATAGGAATTTTTTCTTTTTTTATGAGGATTTCCATATTAATAACTCCATTCGTAGTATCGCTGGGGTGTAACAGTGTCATTTTATTCCCTAAAATAAAAAAATAGACAACTATGTTTTCTATTTTGTTGCTGACTCTATGCCTAAATAAGCCATGCTTTGAGCAGCAACAAATTAAATTTGTGATTTTATTCCGGGAAAATCGAGAGTTAAGCTAACGTGGGCTGTTACTGGTTTACCGATGTGTACACATCTAATCTTTGGTTGCAATTTTGTTGCTGACTCTATACACCTAAATTTGCATTGCTATAAATAGCAACAAAATGTATTCATTATAATAGTCCGGAAAAAACAGGGTTAAGCTAGCGTGGTCACTATTAAATAAAAAATGTATTTAAAAAAAATATTTTTATTCCTTGATTTTTTTCAGATTTCAAAGCGGAAATTCCCGATACTTTAATTGATTTGAGCCATTTTTCCGGCTACCTTAACATAAAATTAAATAATTTTGGCAGATGGATTTGAGCAACAAAAATCATCTCTTTGGCAACTAATTAGCAACAAAAAAGCAACACATTTTGATGTTTTTTATTTCGATTTTCGCTGATTTTCCTTTGACAGTCAGCTTTGTGTAGTTACTTTTTACTTTGGTTAATATATTGGGCAGTTATCTGATTTGATAGATTGTATTATAAATGTGTATAATAAATATTTTTTAATTTAGTTTTTTCCTATTTGTGTCCCCTTTATGCAGGTGTGCGTAACAATGTTACTTTTAAACACATATGCTAAAAGATGACATTTCGGTAACATGGTTTTAGCTTAAACGATTTTACAAAAAAATAAAATAAAAAAATCCTCGCACGTACCAAAAAATTCAATTTTTCTATCTGATTTGCTTTCTTCTAATTTCTTTATTCCACTGATTACTTTTGATCCCACTGTTCTGTTTGGCTTTCCTTTAACGAAATTCACGCTCGCCCATTCGTGGTAATTGAAGAACACATTTCCTGAATACCTGTTTACAAATCTATCAATAGTTTCGTTGGAACCGTAAAGCAAGCCGTGAGAACGGTACAAAAAGCTCGAAAATGTCATTATAAAGACCAACAGGTTGCTTATAATCGTACAATAGGCCCCATATCTTATTCTTAAACTTACTCTGCTTAAACCTGTGATCACCTTTTTTCTTATTTCATTATAAGGAGCCCTATTCCTACACCCTTGTGTCAATACAATGCAAATCTAATTTCACATGCCTCGACTCTGTAGTGTGTACGTTTCCTTTTTGGGGGATGGTTCGATAATAGAGCTTAATGGCGCAGGTAACTGCCAGAAATGACAAAATATTTATAGATTTCTGGCAGGATAAAAAGGTTGTAATTGTGAGTTTTTTATTGCAATAGGTGGAGAAACGATAAAATTACAATTGGGTACTATTGATTTACAAAGGAGTTCAATTTACCCGGGGCCCGCCCGGGGTCAGTTTTATAAATGTAAAAAAATTTGGGGGAAAAAGCAAGATTATAATTTTTCTAGGTATCAGCGACTCAAAAAATTTTTCATATATTCCTTCGTAAACGTAAAAAGAAAATTTATAAAAATGTTTTCATTAATGCAAAAATTTTGTTGGATTACATTACTTCTGTTTAGGAAGAAGTAAAATGAGTTACTGATGCAAACAGTTTTGTAAATGTTTAGAGTGTGGCCACCTAGGTTTAATCATAAAAAATCGAAAAATGGCAATATAGACTTTTTTAATTTGTACTCGGATTTACGAATCTTTTAAGGAAAGTAAAAAAAAGGTGGTAATTTTTACTTAAAAAAAATTGGTATTTTTCAAGTTGTTCGTCAATAAAATGCATCCATTTAAGTTTAGCGATTTCTAGTGATTTGTTTCATATTCTCCGTGTAAAGACAAATAATTACAAAAGAAAAAAATAATCGAAAAATTGACTTTTGATTATTCTATATTCGAAGAACTTTAAGAATAAAAATATTTGACAACTCTAAAATTTAATCGTGTTGATTTTACATCCCAAAAAAGTGGAGCCACACATCTAAACAATTATGGTACGTTTCACAAAATTCGTTGATTTCTCGTTTTACCTGCAACTGTTAGTCTTAAAACTAATATACTTTGGTACCCATTTGTAGGTCTGGGCTTAAAATTTTCTTTATTTATTATTGTACCTACTTTTTTGGAAAAATTATGTAGGTTAAAGGCAAATCAGGTGTTGAAATAAAGCGAGTTTTCCACTTAGTTCATCAGTCGTTTGAAGTTTCAATTTTTCGTGTGTGTATTGAGCATCCCAAAATACTAACTAAATATTAATATTAGTAGGTAATCAGACCTGACCCTTTCAAAGGTGTGTGTACACATAATATTTGTCAGCAACCATTTATTTTTATTTTTCACGAAGGGTTTATTTTAATTTTAGTTGCGTCAAGAAATCAACAATTATTGTAAACGTCATATGCAATTACAACCATTTTTAAAAATGCACATACATTTTAGTTTTGTCAAAATTAAAACAAAATAATTTAGTAACAAATAAAATGGCTCTCTTTTCCCCATTTTTCTTATTGACTTTATTCCAAACAAAATTTGGGTCTTAATCCGTGTGACGTCACAGTGCACCACACGGACAAATGACACATGTTTTACGCAACAAGGATGAATTTGTACTTTCATTTATGTATCAATATAAGCATATATTATGGATGTTTGTGTTACTACTTTTGATTATGAAATCTTAAATGTTGAAAACAGTTTAAAAGAATACCGCTTAATTTAATTTTTTTCCTTTTGTTTTAAAATTGAAAGAAAAACTCAAATTTTTACCAAAGTTTTTTAATTTATTAAGATCGCCAATTTTAGACTATATTTTTGCATTTTACGTTTTGTTTTCAAAGTTGGATATGTTTTGATTTTATTATTTCATAAATTTTTTAATTGTTACCGTTTATTTCAGAACTTTTCTCCGACAGTTTCAAAGATCCCAATAGATGCATTACTAATTTAAGACACTGTATACATAAAGTAAAAAACTTAAATACACTTAAGGTCAAAATTAAACTTGACCCGAAATAAACTTATTTGTCACACTAAAACATTAATTCGTCATTTTCGAAAACAAAATGGCAAAACAATTTTCACCTCAGCGGACGTAAAACAAAAAAAAAAAAGGTTAAAGTCGGTTTAACATGTTTTGAACTTGATCCAAGTTTAAGGATGTAATTTATGTTAGCCGTTGACAGCTGCGGCTTCAAGTCGAGGTGGTTAGCTTATTGGAAATAAATCTTTCTGAATGAAATTTTGAAATTGGCGGTTCGGTTTGTTTTGGCTCTTCCTTTTATGGACAAGTTTCGTATATGTTAAAAATGTAACGGTACCAAAAGTTTTAGGAAACTGTAACAAAAATGTTTTGATACACAATTTCTTTTTAATATTCTTAGAACTGGGTATTTTAAAGAGCAAAAATGCGATGTATTGAAGTAGTTTTAGAAACCTTGCGATTTAACAGTGCAAATGCAGCCGGGTAGCATTTAAGCATTCTGGTATAGGATTCGCACCAAGTAAATTTCAGGTCAAATGGTACCAGAATGTTGGACGATCTGAAACAGAGGTCGGAAAGTTGCCATGCAGTTGGCGCGTTTTATGTTAAAACTGATGATCCTATACTGTAAAAAATTTGATAATATATATATATATATATATATATATATATATATATATATATATATATATATATATATATAATATATATATATATATATATATATATATATATATATATATATATATATATATATAAAATAAAAATATTAATTATAAAAATATATACTAAATTTTTTCACACTTTAACTTGTGAAAATAGATAAACTCAATATGTCGATACTTGTATAAGCCTGTTTCGAACAGCAAGACGATCGAGGCAGCTACCTTCGTGAGCTACGCTGTTTAGCTATTTTGCGCGTATGTCCTAGTTTAAATTCGATCTCATCTGTTTTAGTGCCTAATTTGTTTTCTTTGTTCTACTTGCGAAACGTCCATGTTCGGTTTTGAACTTTTCACACCTGTATATCTTCGAAAACGACCCCGTGAACACATGGTGGACCCAAACCTGGACACGGACCTCATCTCCGATGGTTCTCACACAATCGAAAAAGACGACAGAAAATCCTTATGGAGGGTTTTTTGGGGCGCTGAATCTGAATTTTACGGCGGAAAGACCCCGAACACCCGGTGCACCGTAACTAAGAAGGAAATTTAAAAAAAAAAATGGAAAATATAAGGATAATATTAACTAACCACAACTAAAATTTGGTTTTGACAAATAAATAAATTTTTAAAAAAAAATACAACTTTAAAATGACGGTCCACCAGGTGTTTAGGGGGTCGTTTTCGACGTGAAATCGGATTCGGCGCCCCAAAAAAACCCCATAACGATTTTTGGTTCGTCTTTTTCGATTATGTGAGAAAAACCCTCGGAGGTAAGGTTCGCGTCCAGGTTCTGGTGCACCAGATGTCCGGGGAGTGTTCGCCGATGCCATATTTGAATTCAGCGCCTAAAAAAAACCGGGCGTCAAGTTTCTCTCCTTCCTGCGTGAATTTTGGGAGAGTCCCACAGAGATGACGTTCATCGGCGTTCCTGAGCTCCAGGTCGGCTGTGGGTCAATTTGAACATCATAATCGTGATCAGCGAAAACTCTCGAGAACCCGTTTTGGGTCAGTTCTGACTGATATTTACAAAGTTATTAAATCTTCCAAAAGCTGTCTTAAAAATGCATTTTTTGAATGTATTTTAGGCTGCAGCAATGCATGTTTTACAAAAAATGTTTGGAAGCGAATGCAAAAAAACCGCATTCCGATCCGTCTTAGTGCAAAAAATTCCGAGGTTGAGTTATTTTGTCCAGAAAACGGAAATTCTTATTATTAATTTGATTAAAAAAAATGCGTAGCGTCGGCCGTGAGAGGTCTGACAGAAACCGGTTATAGCTGTCACTCATTGCATTTCAGAACACTTAGATGGGCATTGCAGTAGCTCTAGTTTTTTTTATATGAATGTTAGGTTGATTTCCTCAGCCAGATTATAGAAATTATCCAGAAAATGTGCTGGCAAAAAAAATACCTGTAGAAAACTTGAGCCAATATATTATTGCAAGTAAGCAAGCAAATTTTTAGTCTTATTACAACCATTAATCAAAAACATCAAGATAATGGAAATTAATACTTACTCTGCCACTGATTTTAACAAAACATTTTTTTCTTCGTTATTTGAAAGCGAACGGAATATTTTTTCTGTTTTATCAACTTCCAAATCCAATTAGGTTTTATTAGCATTTATGGCCACCAAAAAAGCAATAAAACTTATTATTTTTTATTAAGTATAATTTTAGTAGCCATATTCTTATTTTTACAAGCGGAAATTTGAATAAATCTGAATAAAAATGAATACCAATTGATTTATAGAAATCCCGAAAATATCGTCGAGGACCACCGATAAAGGAGCTATTAAAAAAGTACTTAAATTCTCGTATCTTTTGTTCTCGAGTTAGTATCGGTTTTATATTGTTTAGAATGGTCCATCCTGGCATCGTCTTTTTTACGACTTTTGGCTAAGTTTCAACCTACATACACTTCGAACCGTCACTTAACGCTAAATATTTTTGTCAGTCTTTATGCATAAATGTGTGGTTTTTACTACCGTTTGTCGCTAAACAGAGTACTAGAGAGCTATAGCTAACATTTTACGTTTACGTCTTTTAAATTTCAAGGAACTTGCGTTTGTATTTGTTGTATTAAAATATTTTGTATAGTTGACGATTGAATACAAATTTAATGCTCTTAAAAAAAAAAGTAGCAAAAAAGTTTGATTTTCCTGGCGGCCGCATTTCCTTTTTATTTGGACTATTTTTACAGACAGGTAAAAGGGAAATTTTAAAAAAGAAGGGCCTGCCAGTAAAAATCAAACCTTTTTAGCTACTTTTTTTTTTTTTTACTTTTTTAAAAGAACCAATTTTTTATTCTTAAAACTGTTTTGAACATACAGAGCCCACCGCCAACGATTGAGCTTCCGACCATGATGCACCTTTAAAATATCTTTTGCTTTTAAAGTGCCAAAAAACAATATTTTTACTACTTGACACTTATTTTTCATGTTGACGAATTGTAATTTTCATTTTCCCAGTCTTTTTGCTTATTTAAGGACAGTCTAAAAGCCCTAAAACCTAGGTAATACCAATGCGAAGGTGGCAAGGTAAATAAAAGACAGTTTCTTGACACGGAAACTAAAAATTGTGAGTTTGTACAGCAAGGTTTTTCCAGATAGAGGTTCTTTAAAATTTAACCATGTTAGAAGTTCGTTTACTGTAGGACCACCTTTGTGTTGTCTTTTCAAATTCCCAGGGAAAAAATTATACTGGCTTATTTTAAAAGGGGAGATGCGGTAGGAATAATAAAAGGAACAGGTCATATAAACATTCGATCAGAGCCCTCTAAGTTAGAGCCCGTTCTAAGTCAACCAGGGTTCACTAACTCTATTTAGATTTGTGGAATAAATCAAGAGAGGTTCTATGAATTACTATATCTGTCTTTTATCCCAATCCTTTCGTGAGATCATCAAAGAAGACTGGGAGGCCAGTAATAAATGGGTGGGCCGCCAGTAACAATATTAACTTGGGCGGGGGAAAAAAGGAAGCAAATATTTTTTATAGTAGCATCCTTGTTTAACTTTTATAAAAAGTCTATTTCAATAAAACCAAAATAAGCATTTGCTTTCTTTTTTCACTTGGCCCATTTTTTTTTTGAATGAACGTTTTGGGCCGAATGACATTACCCAGAGGTTAATGGGGTTTAGAGGTAGTAGTTTATTAAGGTACAAAAAATGCAATAGCTGCATGTTTCGGTACTGGGTATCGTTGACGGAACTGAAGAAAATCGGTCAAATATCTGAAAACTAGGCACACACGGTACCTATAACTTAGGCATCATATAAGCCTTCGTGGGGGTTAAAAAACAAAAATCCCCAAAGGATCTTCATATTAATTGTTTAATAATTAACTTAAATTAAGTTACATTAAGTAAGGGGTATGACTTTTTTTACCACTAACAGAGCACCTCAATGTACTTATTCATCTGATTCTGGGGCATTTACTAGCTGCATAAATTAATTTTAGAGAACTTACAGTCTGTTTATTCATAGGTCTATTTTCATTCTTAGTTTAATTATTTTTACTGTCAAACCTGCTATTTACATTATCTATTAAATTTCCTTTCTTTATGTTTTACCATTCTAAATCATATTTAAAATTTGCTTAGTTGTTAGCGTTACTGGGAATTGCTTTTGCAAAACCAGAATTTTAAGGAAAATTTTATTTGCCAAAATCTAAGCAACATTTATAGAGGGAGAACTCTGTGTATAACCACAGCAATATGTTTAGGTTACAAAATTTTCCACTTTTAAATTGCTTGCTCCTTTTAAATGCTTTTTTTTTTTAATTTTAAAGGGGTTTAGATTTGGGGAAAATTTTTAAATTTTTGCTTTGAAAAACCAAAAACGCTTGATCTTTCCCAAACCTTTTGATTTTTGGGAAATTTTTTGTATTGTTTTTAAAAAACCCTTTTTTTAAACATTCGATTTAGTTTAGCTTATTACTGATAATATCATTTATTTGGATTTTCCAACACCAAATTTTTTTAGCCAGATTTCGGGAACTCAAAGCGTACTTTTCACTTTTCGATAACATGGGGTTTTTCCTTTTGTGACAAAAAATTTGGGGTTTTTGGGGTATGATTAAACACTTTTTTGAATTTAAACACGATAACTTTATTCTTATCGATTTAAGACAACTAAAAATATAATGTGAGAATAATCCTCCAAGCCACTAATGCTATTTGAACCTGGCCATAAATATTATTCTTGGATACATTCACCTTTGAAATTTGCAAAATACAATCATAAAATAATAAAATACAAATTAGCCCAAAGAATTTCCGGCCATTATAGAAAGGTTGATTTACCTGAAATAGGTTATAAAAAATGAGATTTGGCTGGCCGTGGCTGTTTTATAAATGCCCCCTTTTTTAAGGGTTTTTATAAAAGGGATTTCCTATAAAGCAGATTTTTGTTAGCTTGAAAGTGGCTGATAACCCAGGTGACCGATATTAAAAGGTTGTCCGTTAACACAAGTTTTACTGTAATAGAGATATAAGATACGTGAACCCGCTTAACGCGGTAACGTATGTATGCTAAATTGTTCTAATACCTCCATGAACGAATACTTAGGTCCAAAATAAAAAAGGGGACCCCCCTTTTAAAATACGATTCAGATATGGGGAACAGTAAAAAAAAAGTCCCAGCTTTTTATAGCTTTCTATAACTGTCTTAAATAAATAAATTTTCCAGCATATCCAGTCTATTTTTTTCAGTGTAAACTCGGGGGGAGGCCTGTGGGTTGCTTTGAAAAAAATTTTTTTTTTTTAAAAATACTTTAAAATTGATTGCTTTTAAAATTTAAACACGTTTCTCAAGTACCCACCCCTTTTTTTGTATTGGAATTAATTGTAAATAAACTGTCATACAATATCATTTGGGTTTTATCTTGAAAGGGGATTCAAATATGATAAGATCATTTAGTTTTTGTTTTTTAAATAAGTCGTTTCTATTTATAGATTATCTGCTATATTTTTTTCGAGATAGAAAAAAATTTTTAAAAAATTAAAGTTTATTGGGTTA
>JAHBCN010007165.1:0-44824 GCA_019359885.1 Listronotus oregonensis | reverse complement strand
AAAAAAATTACCCGAATTAATTGGGGAAAATTTTCCCATTTGATGCGGACTTTATGGTTGACACTGTATATTATCTTAGGAATAAGTAGATAATTTTTCATTTTGCCTTATATCTAATATTTTATGTTATTTTTGTGTACCGTATATAATAAAAAGTATCCCCAGTTTTTGTCTTTTTTTTTTATTAATTTGTGGCCCACATTATTCTAAATTTATAGGAGAAAAGTAATTTTGTTTAAATAACCAATACACCAAAAAAATTTTAGTTATTTTTAGAATAAAATATTTTATAACTATTTATGTTGCTAATCAATATTTTTTAATAAACTGAAATTAAAAGGATCACCATAATTAGAACGATTTAAAAACTTCGAACATAAACCATACGCCACTGGTCGAAACTGCAAGGCTCCGTACAATGTTGCCTTGATCAGTCCTAATTTATCTTCTATCCTTTTTCCCCTTATATGATTTTATTGATAATGTCTGGGACAAAACAAAGTGTCACTTATGAATGAAATGTTAAGTCTTTTCTTTCTTTCGTCTGAGGTTGGTAATCAGGCAAACGTTAACAAAACTTTTTAGAGGGTTAAAATAAGAAATGATTATATTGGAAAAACATGACGACCCTAAAACATTAGTTGGAAAAAGGTCCCAATTTCCACAGAAGTGGGACCTTTTTTAATAAACCAAACCATTGTGTAGAGTTAAAGAACCTGACTTTACCCTAAAATTAATAATTTTTGGTAATTTTTTTCTACCTTTATATAAGGTTTTGTTAAGTTCTATATTTGGTGGTTATTTTTTCAATATTATATATTTTTTTAGGCTCTGCTGCTCTTTCCACGCTTACGTGAACGCAGTTTTCTTTTTTTTTTGTTCGTTTGTAATTCTGGTTATTACAGATTTTGTATAATTTTATTAACAGTGTGATCCATGGCTGTACTTTTAGAGTATCGACAAAAAAGTTCAGCTGCCAAAAACATTTTTTAAGTTAATCCCAATATTTTTAACTTTACATTAAGTGTAACACTGCAAAACGGTGTTAAACTAACACTTTATTTCGGACGTAATCCAGTGATTTTAACACCATTTTGGTTTGTATCATTATAAATAGCGCGCGGTATACATTTAGTGGTAACATTGTCACGAAATTTTAAATAGTGTATTGTATGGTAAGAAATCTTTGTTTTTTGTTTAATTTTATATTTTGCATTAGCAAATTATGAAAATTACATTCTTTAAAATATTTTTTGGGTCTGTTTTTTTACCTTTGGGTAAACATGAAAACGAATAGATGCTGAGATATTAGATTTGATATAAAAAATTGTCTAAAATAAGATAAATGTCAATATTGATATTCAAATGATTAGGTTTTGTTAATTATTTAATAATTTATTTGTAAATAGATATAAAAAGCAATATTAACGATTAAAACGATTTTTTAGTTTTTAAATATAAAATTTAACTTAAAATAAATTATTTTAATTAAGGGTATTAACGACAACACTTTTAAACCCTATAAGAAAGGTATGACAAGAATAAAAAAACAGGTTATGTACGTTTCTTTGCATTTAAGCAGATTTGTCGACTGGTGAATGCCTAAGCAGCAAAACCATCCGGGGGTATAACAGCCCCCATTTGCAAGTCAGATTTGTCGACTGTTTTTTAAGCCTAGACTACAATAACGCGCAATTACAAATATTGATTCGTTTTATCTTTAGGAGAGCCTTAGGTACTGTGGGTGTCGGATCTTTCGATAGTTTACCCTTTATTACTCACTTCGTTACCTTTGTCTAAGGAATAAAATATATATTGCTACTACTTTGCATCCCTTTACAGTGCATTTGAAAAATACGGTACTACGCACTGTATCCGTACTTTTATTTCTAGAGTATCTAGACCAGGGGTGGGCTATCGGTCGATCGCGATCGACCAGTCGATCTCAGCTATTAGTCCAGTCGATCTTGGCAAGGCAATAGAAATATAATGTGTAATATAACTTTATTATACCTATTAATATTATTACAAAAAATTAAGAAGTTAATAAAATTTATTAGTTATCGGTTTAATAATTCCTTAGATCATAGTGACACATTTCGGATTGCAGATACATTTCAAATGGACCAGATAATTTCAAAATAAATTTTTTTCTTTGCGCTACGAACTTCTAAAAGCAAGTACATCTTCTGGTCTAGAGTTCTGGGCATTGGTATTCAACAAGTAATATTCAAATTTGAAGAAATGTGTTTTGGTTCAGTATATTTGTGTGAATCAGCATTTTTCGACTTAAAACAAACAAAAAGTAAACACCGTTTTTGCTTGACAGACGCTCATACATTGAATTATTTATGGTTGGCAATTTTCAACTACAAACCTAACTTGGCTGACTAGCGGAAGATGCTTAAACGCAATGCTCACACTAAATGAACAATTAATCGCAATCACTAAGAATAATTTTCAATTTGATGTTTTCCCTCTTAACAGAAAACTGCATAATTGTATGCTTTTTTATTTAAAATTTCAAGAAGTATGTAATTGGTAGATCGCACAGGGTTTCGTAAGTTCAAGTTGGCCACCCTTGATCTAGACCAGAGGTTCTCAAACTTATTTTGTCAAACGCCCACTTTGAAAATCAGTTATTTGGTAGCGCTCCTCATTTTTTTTGTCACCTTAAAATCTCAATAACATATTAGTCTCGCCTGGAATTTATTAAACTATATTTTCTTACCAGAAAGAGCCTGCAGCAACTTACATATTGAGTATCTATTTGAATATTATCAACATAAGCAATTATAATTCAACTTTAAATATTATGGAAGTTCAAATCTACTTACTGAATCAATTCATTTGATTCATTCATTGAAAAGATCGTCCACCATTACTTTATTATATGATGCTGGTGGCATTGGTTTACAAAAATGATAGTTACCTAAATAAAGAAATTATTTCGTTTATTTTATTTTGGTATATTATTATTTTATAAATATATTTGGAATAAACTTTCAAATTATAATAATAAACCTACAAATGATTCAAATTAGTCGACAAATAATTAAAAAAGTTCTTTTAAGCCAAATAGGTATGCCAAACTGACTGAACCGACAATACGCATAAATTTTTTGCCTAATACACCTCTGGTAATGTGAACAAAATCGAAATAAACAGACCGCTCCTTGTCAGGTTAGCACAAATCCGATTTGCCGTAAAAAGACCGAATTACGAATCTTCGAGTTTGATCCGATTCTGACTTAGTGACCTTGAACGAAACGAATCATCCAAACTGGGTTCTTTTTGCACGCGAGATGGCAAACGATTCGAATCAGGGAATTTTTATTCGAATCAGTACACTGATTCGTTCTTTTTGAACGAATCGCTCGTGAACGACACCTCTAGGCACCTGCACTGCAAACCCCGGACCGACTTAACGTTGACGGACTAAAATACAGGATTACATAAACAAATCGTACAATATTTGTTCACGCCAATGAATTATAATTAAACCTTGTTTAATTTTATTTTTTTAATTTACTAGATTAGAAACAAAAATCCGAGTTTAAGTGCTGCATGACCGCAATAAATATACATATTTAACGGGTCTTGAGGTGGGCACTCACCTGACATTAAGACACAATTTTCAGTGTTTGATACCTATTATAAATACTAATATATAAATGTGTGAACGCATAAAATATTAAATATTTTATTATTTTTAATTTATATTTATACAATAAAATGGGATAAAAATAGAACAATAAATGATGTTTGTAGTGTGGATTTAATTTTAGTAAAAATATGAAGTATAAGTTACATATCACTCATCCCCCCAAATCACATTCAGCCCCTCAATTTTTCGTCCCCTAACTGCCCCCTCCCATTGGCTTCTAGACTTGCCCACAGGGTGGCGTTTATCGCCCACTTTAGAGAAAGACAATTCCTACGGGAGGTTGCTGGAAAATAAACTAAAACTTAAAACCTCAAAATTAATATATTTAGCAAAGGCAATATAACACAAACACTATTGTGCAGCTGTTGGCCTCTTAACGTTATAATCGTTTAATCCTAAGAACCTATAAAGTACATGGGGCCTTTATAATAAGTACAAATGATAAAAACTTTTTTAAAATAATCACCTCTCCTAAATCAATATTAATAGATCGTAATTTATGATACAATCATTTTTATTCTGTCTTTATCGCCCATCTTAAAATATTCAAGGCACATTGTCATTGTATGCAGGTATTTAATTTCTCTTTCCTTTTCAATTTCTTCTTTACTTTTTTTTAAGTAAAGAAGTATTAGCTACGGACTAACGTAACTGAAAGTTGTCTAGTAACCTTTTCCTTATAATGTTTAATTTTTTAAAATTTAATTTTGATTTCGTGTTCAATAAAACGGGGACTAAAGGGTTGGTAACCAAATACCTAGAAATTCTTGTACATAACGATTAACATATGATATCCATTTGTTCATGGCCACCACTCGAGGCATCCTAAGCCTGGTTTGACCACGGCAGTGTTCGCCTGGCCGTGCGCACCAGTTTTTTTTCTGTGACAGCTGCGCTAAATGAATACGCACTTTAAAAAGAATTACAATAGTTTTGTTTGGTGACCATAGTACCAAGACGTATAGAACATGCTGCCAACACAGGTTTACAAAATACTGCTGTAAATTTAATTCATTTTGTAGTTTGGTTTTTACTTTCACTATGTATTTATCTATACTTGTGTCCTGTCGTCATTTAGAACTATGTGCAACTATGCATTATTCCGACCTCACCACCGTATAAAGATTTTAGCAGTTAAAAAAATTAAAATAGGAAATATATGAACTGTTGCAGCTGCATTGATTTTTTACTTACAAGCTGCTGTTGCTACATGAATAATAAAAATTCCTGTTGATAAATCGTAATATATTTCTTTTAAATTAGTATTCATTCTCCAGTAGCTCCAACTTAAATGTCACCTAGCGAATCTCCGTCCTAGTAAATTATTTAACCTTAAACTTTTGCCTCATTCTAGAAACTTTAATTCTAATGTATACATGGTAAGTCTGTGAAGTGAGACCACCCGTTTATTGCTTTAAAGATTTAAATTGGAAAAAAATTATATAAAAATATTTTGGTTTTTGCTGCTCTATATTTGACGATTTAAAGCGTCAAGAAGGATTTTCATGTTTTCGTAGTTTTCTTTACACGGCGCGGTTAGGAGATCTCGGCTGATCTGAAAGTTATAGGAATGCCTACGGAAATGCAGCCTGGTTTCACTAAGTATTGTTGCTTCCTATGTGAGGGACAGAAGGGACAAAGAACAGCATTATGAAGTAAAGGATTGACCTGTAAGAACAACATGAGACTTGGAATAAAAAGTGTAGAATATTCACCACTTGCAGATCCAAAGTAATGCTACCACCATTATACATAAAACTGTGTTTAATAAAAAATATTTTTTAAGGCAATGGGCATCAGAAGGAGGATTTCAATACCTTAGGGAGAAATTTTAAGTGATGCGAAAGTCACGGAAGGAATTTTTGTAGGTCCTCAGATTCGTAACTTATTTAGAGATGTTCCTTTTAAAGAAACTTTGGCACGGTGATAATAAAAGCATGAAGTAGCTTTAAATGGTGTGTGTGTGTGAGAGAATTTTTACCGGGTTGACAACTATAGGGAATTAATAGAAGACTTGCTACACGCATTCGAATACTTTTTCTCTGCAAATTTAGAACTCAGTAATGAACACGGTAAAAGGTTTTAACAGGACATATTGGAAATAAAAAAAAGGGCACCAAGAAAAAAGTACAGTGAATATGCTTGCCGGCGACTGCTGGCAACTGCTTAGAGATGTATGTTTAAATATGTTTGTAAAGTTTGTAACACTACAATGTTTTAATAAAACCTTTCATTTATTATGACGTTTTTTGTTGTAGTAAGGATCATTTTCCCCAATTTGTTTGACATCTAATATAAAAATAAGAAATTTTGGTGTCTTACTGTTTACGTCTTTAAATAAAACTTAATTAATGTATGCCTCTAAAAAGTGTAACGTGGTGGAGCAAAAAGGACTTTATATTTGAAATCAGCATACTCCATTTTTTTTTCGGAGAGCAAAAAAAGACCTCATTGTGGAACATTGTTATTTTTAGCATTGTGTTTTCGTTATCTACGCTTGTATCTAGTTTATTTTTTAACAAAAGTATTAGTCCCAAAGTATTATATAAGAGTTGTCCTAGGCGCCAGTTCGCTTTGCCATTAGCAAATTTCGTTTTTATAAGTCAATATTTTTAAAACGGCTGAACAAAGATATCGGAAATACCATACTAAATGGAAATTTAAAAATTAAATGACAAATAGGTTATTTTAGTTTAAAAAAAACCTGACCTAAGACTCTATTACAATTTTGTATCTTGTCCCACTTGAATAGATTAATTTTTAGAAAATCGTTTTTAAAGTTTGGTCTTACCTGGACCATCTTTTCCAACTACTTTATCAAAAGTAAATCCAAAAAAGTGTAAAGATTTTTATCACTACTTTTCTACTCTAACCAATAGTTTAAGCAAATTTTATATGGGTATAATAGAAATTGACTAATTTTAAGAAAATGGACCTAAAACTAAATATATTAATATATTTAATACTGTGTACATCAGCTGACTACTTTTTACACACATGTTACATTTTACCCAAATGCACTCATAATTTAAAAGAAAACCTTTATATACGGTTATTATTTAAGACAAATACACAGTACCTCTATTAAAAGCTATAGCCTAAATAGGTCAAATGAAAGTTATGTAACTTTAACAGATATAGATATTCAATTTATAATTCCTTTAAGCTTTGTACTTTTACCAGTAAAGCACTGTATTCTTTCTGCTACATCTCTGCACTGCGAGTAATAGCATTGTTAACAGATCTGGCGTGTTCCCCTTTCACTTTCAACTATAACATATAATTTATTCTCTTTTTATTTTTCTTCCTTAAATATACCTTTGTTTTTATAAAAGCAAAGATAAAAATTAATAAAAAGGATTAAACTTAGTTTAAGTGTGTCATATTTTATCAGCTATTACAGAGAAAAATCTATGTAATAATTCTAAAAAGTCGAAGTTTATATTGCTAAACCAAATGTATTCTTTAATTTATTATAATTTTTTAGGTAAATATAAAGCACTGTAATTTTTAAGTTTTTGGCTGGAAATTTTTCTAAAATATTAACATGAACATGGAAACAGGCCTCATCAATTCATATACCTTGTCTTGTTTATATACACCTTGCGGCCATGACCAATACATGCTAGGGATGATTCATCTTTTTTTAAGTTATAGGTAATCATCTAGGTGTTTTCACGGGCGCGGGGCGTATGAAAGTTCTCGGAACACGTTACCTCGTGTCATTTAGAAAGAGGGCTTTAGGAACCAAAACATTTTTAAAGGCAAAGTGCCTTTATCTGTGGTCTTCAGCAGTGGAAACCACAATTGTTTTGCGCCTTCAGCGTCGTAACACGAAAAACCTTTGTAGCTTTAAACGTTATATAACTAGTCTGGGACTAAATCTCATATCTTTTGAGTATGGTGTAAAATAATTTTAATGACATTATAAAAAGAATAATATAAATAAAAGGCTTTTATTGTATTTAAAAAGTCCGCTAATATACAGGATGGCGCCTTTATAAGGAATTTCCATAGTATTCGGAAAAAATACAAGAGAGCAAATCTGATGGCACATTCTCGGGTTTGATTTTTAAAACAACAGCAACAGTAAAAACAGATCGCAGCTAACTTGATTTTTGTCGGAGGTACAGGGCATTGTGTATAATTTTACGTAGAATCCAGTGGTGTTCCCAATTCTTTTTTGTCGGTAACAGTTTAAAAGATATAAATAAAATCCTTTTTTTTTCAAGGAGACACCCTGTATATTATTCTACTATTCGTTTCAAAATTAAATTACCTTATTATTGATACTACACGCGTTATATGTAAAAAAAAAAATAAATAAAAAAACAAATTTATGGAAAAAGACAACAAGAACCTGAACATAAACATAGTATTTAACTTTTGCATTCCCTGTATAAGTTTTTATTATTAATTATTATTAATTATTATTTTTTCATTGTATAATATTATTTTTTAATATTGAATTATTTATTTATCATTTTTTTAGTAACTTTTTATAATTTTTTTTTACCATTCATATGCAATACAATTTTCATCTAGTCTTTTTCAATAATTAATGGTTGGTTGCCTTCTTTCCCGATATTTAGCAAAATAGCATTTGCACTTTTTTTCTGCTCTTAATATAAAGTTTAATAATATTATACATTTTAAAGTTTTCAAATTCCATTATCATTTAAATTAAAATTTAGGAACACAAAAAGCTTAAAATATGAAATAATTCTCATTTCTTGCGTAAATACTATACAAAATATTGCAGCGAACATTTGTTCCTAATCCAACTTGCATACCGATGGCTTAAACTGTAAACCGGCTAACTCCACATTTTACTGATTTTGAGATTTTGGCGCTAACCTTTAAAGAACATCGAACTACATATACTAATATAATACTATACTACAATAACTAATTTCCAAATTTTTTTTTCTTATAAATCGCGCCGCACGTATACCAGCTACCTCCATTATGGCAAATATGAACAATGCAAAGCATCTAACTCCCGGGAGAAAGGCCATTTCCAGTTTTTAGCTCGTAATATTAAAAACTACAAGCTCTGATATCTCCGATTTCAAAGCTAAAGTTGAGATTCCCAAAAGAAAACGAAAAAAGAGATGTCAGGTAGACGAGAAAACATGCGCTTATGAAGAGAACGGAAAAAAAAGAGAAAAGGATTTAAACTACTTTGGGAAAAAGCAGCACAACAATACTTGGGATAATAGAGTTTCAAAACCTTCGAATCCATAAGGAGAGGTGTAAGTGTAAGTCAAAAGTGGGCAAAATAAGATGTTTTTTTATAACAGAACAAGACCGACAAAATATATTTAAAAATTTTTGGAAAATAAATTGGCACGAGAAAAAAGTTTTTGTTGATGGCTTGCTTCAGATTATGCCAACCAAAGGACCTAAAGACAGAAAACATAAAGTAATCTCGAGAAGAAATTCTTCTGTTATTTACAACTTAAAAAGGGGGGAAGAATTGGTTCGAGTATATAAAACCCTATTCTTAAACACTCTACGCCTAGGAATATGGTTATGACTCTAAGTTTAGGTTTTACATACTGGAACCAATTCTTCTAGCAGACGAATTTTTTCTTGAGATTAACTTATGTTTTCTGTCTCTAGGTCTTTTGTTTGGCATAATCTGTATCAAGCTATCAACAAAAAAATTTTCTTGGCCCAGTTCATTTCCCAAAATTTCTTGAATTTATTTTATCGATCTTGTTCTGTTATATTAAAAAAAATATATATTACCCACTTCTGACTTTCACTTGCACCTCTCCTTAAGGATTCGAGGAGTATTTATTAACGAAACAGCAATCCAAAACGCAAAATAAAATAAGGACAGTAGAGCATCTACCTCTGGAATGACTAAAACCAAATCATTTAAAAACAAAAATGAAGTTTTGTGTGAATTTCCAAATTCTTTGCTTTGAGCAGAAGCCGTATTCTCACGGCTTCTGCTCAGAGGAGTTGACCAGTATAATTCCTTTTCTGGCAGCTTCCAACAGAGCAACACGTAGTGCAACTTTTATGCATCCTTTTACAGTTCAGTTAGAGAGGCTCCGAACTTCCCGCTTTCTTCGTTTTTTCATCCCTAGAGTGTCAAGACTATGGAACCTGCTGCCCGCAGAAGTTTTTCCTTCTCCTCCCAATTTCCAAAAATTTAAGTCCCGTGTGAGCAAACTCCCTCTCACCACACTAAAGACACCCACGGTACGTTAGTACTTAGGCATCAGCTTTCGTGGACTGTCCCAAGTTTTAAAAAAAATGTTAGGTGTGTTGTTTACATAAATTAAGCGAGAACGACGATGAGCAGAAGTATATTTTACATAGTAAAATGAAAGAAGAAGCCCGGAAAGAAAAAGAGTCCGGTAAAGTCAAGGATTTTGTGTTCACTATGGACTTACAGGCTGTACTTTTAGCATCTCGTTCTAATGTCCCCTCGTTATATTACAGAACAAAATTATGTGTTTATAATTTTTGTTTCTTTAACCTAAGAAGCAAACAGGGAACATGCTTTTTATGGAATAAAACAGAAAGTGGCCTAAATGCAGAAGAGTTCGCTTCAATAGTTTATAAATATTTCTTAGATAGGGGCATCCCCCAAGTAAAGGAAAACTAAAAAAATATTTTATATATTGATGGATGTACGTATTAAAATAAAAACGTAACAATGAGCAATGCTTTACTTAATTGGGCTTTGACCATTAATTTAATAATAAAACAAAAGTTTTTGGAAATTGAACATATTCAAATGGAAGTAGACAGCATGCATGCTTTGATAGAGATACAGTTGAAAATACAATTATTTATGTTCCTGCCGAGATGTCGCCATTTGCAAATAAGCAAGGAAAGTGCCAGAGCCCTATGCCGTAGAATATCTTATCCATACCTTTTTTAAGAATGTTGAAGACATAAAGTTTTTTTAAAGTCATAAGACCTGGTAATAAGAAAGGAGATCCTAAGGTTTGTTATCATAGTATTTTAAATATTTTTATTTACAAAGCAATATTTTTTAAGGTAACTAATATAAGAGCCCTGCAATAAAATTAAAATGTGAAATATTTTTTAAATTGCGGTTCGGACATCATAGAATATCATTCTTTAACGCCGTTTACTATCGTCTACGAGAACCTAAAATGAATTGCCCAGTTTGTACACTGCTCGTAGAAAAAAAATAATATGATGATTTACAGGCTCTTAAAATTGTTATTCCTTTAGATTACCATAGCTTTTATGATAATATATGATTTTAAAAACTAATAACTTTTTACCTAACTTTTGCTTTAATAAAAAAAAACAAATTTATTTTGCTTTATTTTATTAAAAAAAAACTCTTAACTCCCAAAAAATATAATAAATGCGAGGCGTAAACCTGCTAAGTCCAACTTTTAAAACAAAAAATATAAAATGAAATACATTTAATTTTATAAAAAAAAACTTTTTAAGTGGTAACCTAAAATAATAATACCAAACATGGTGTTTATTCTCTTCTTGGATTTTTAAAATCTGTTTTATGTTCCTTCTGTAAATTTTACCTTTTCGGAGTTAGCCATATTTCAGTTTAAGCCACCGATACGTCAAATGCGTACTTAGTAAATCGAAATTAAGAATGAAATAAAAAGGGACAATTAGCTAATAATAATAATTATTATTATTATTATTTTTATAAAAGTAATCAACTTAAGAATTGATAAGATTATTACAATGTAGATTTTATACAGGGACTGCAAATTTAAATCTAATTAATGAAGTTTTCCTAAATTTTTCGTACAAATTACCGTAACTGACAAAAAATAATCAAGTACGCCACTAGATTCTACGTAAAATTCTACATATATATGCCATTTATCATTTTTTTCTATAAATTAAGTTAGCAGAGATCTTTTTGCAGTTGTTTCAAAAATTGAACTCGGGCTGTGCCATCAGATTTGCTATATCTTGTAGTTTTCCCAATACCCTGAAAATTCATCGAGAAGGCGCCTCCCTGTACATATTGTGCAAATGTTTTGTTTTATGTAACTTTCATTTATATTAGCCAACAATCTATGCTGCATAAAGATATATGGTCTAAGCGTGTGAATGTTTATCATGATTGTTTGGAATTTAAGAGTAACATTGCATTTTACGACTAGTTTCGCATTTAGAAAATAAGTAGGAAATTAGTAAAAGTTGAGGAGTGTACCTCTAACAATAATGATCGAAAGTATATGAAAATACATATAAAAACCATAACGTTACTTTGTATGTGCTATAACATAAGATATTTAATAATTGTTTGCCAGAAGTTTTTTTTATTTTTCATATTGAAAAAAAAAGACATTTTTGGGTATATTTCGTTTTTGATACGGTAAGACGTATTAATTATAAGGTCACTTATTAATGTACTAATTTTACTTATTTGTTTAATCCAAAAGATTTTGTCTATATTCGACTTTTAAAGAAATGCTTTATTAATCAATCCTTTCGATACGCCCTTTAAAGGTATGTAGCCAAGAAAACTATACCGGTTATGTTTTTAAAAATACACATAACTTAGCAACCTACCTAGGTAGTTTAAAGCCAACAATGTGAATTTTAGCCTCTTGGATCTGATATAGATATTTAAAATATATTAGAGAAGAGAATAGAAGAATTTTAATGCCTTCTTTCTTTGTTTGAAGCTCTTAAAGGATTGCAAATTATTGTTAAATAATGGAAACTTATTATTTAAAAAATAAACAACAATGTATAGGTACCCAAATCATTTAATAAAAAAGCAAAATTAAATAATTGTCACCATTTCTAACGAGGAACTGTGCAGCCGCCTTGGCCGGACCCGGACCTTTCCATTAATATTGAGGTTTCGTAATCTTAAAGTAACCTTAGTTTAGTCGCACTCATATAAAATATAGTGCGACTATATTTTAAAATTATTTAAAACTTTAATTTTTGTAGCAACCTATAAAATGCTATAAAAATTATAGCCCGTAAAAATGGGTATTTTAAAAAGCTTTCAAATTTTTTCGTATGTATTATTTTCAAAATTTCATAATTTTTAGCTAACAACACATTTAATATAAACATTTATTATTGCACAGTAACATAATAATTGCCTTTGTTAAAGCGTACTCCTAACATAAAATTCCTTCGATGCAAAATTTCATTGTGCTAAAAACATGTTACTAAATTGTTACTGTTTTTTAAAATTTTTATAAAGGATTATACCAACTAAATACTAGCCAAAATAAAATTAAGACTGTATATACGACCTTAGTCATTCCTCGAAAATCCTAAATGTGTAAGACAATATCCACGTCGTAACATACCTTTTATCAAAATCATATGATAATTCTTAGTGTGTTTGAATATTTACAGTTATATTGCTAAAATCAGTAGGTCTTGAGAAACAAGGCAATAATATTTCAGAGAATATATTTAAATATTGACCTAAAAATGAGGACGTCTAATAAAGAAAGTACAAAACTGTTTATATTAAATTCCATTACAACCATTTATATTTTAACCACGGATAAGTGGTGGATAAGTGTATTACTAAATTGAAAAAAATGATGCTTTTGGCGTTTAAGGTAAAACTATTTTAAATATCGCCTTTAAAATATTTGATTCAAAAACAGTTTTCATTAGATGTTTTAAATATTTTAAATGCATAATATAGGATACGTGTATTGTCTACTTGTGTAAGTGTGTTCAAGTTCATGCTATTGAAAAACGAATAAAAAAGAAATCGGAATTAATCATGTCATTTTTAAGAGTTAGCTGAGGGAATATAGTTTAATCAATAAAATTCCAATTAAAAAAAATGGAATCAAGAGAATCAATTGTCAACACAACACTCTCCCCAAAGCCCAAATAGCATTTAAATTATTAAGTAATAGTAATTTACGTTACAAGGCCGGGAAACGGTCTATTAAAGTACAAGTCTAGATATTTACGGACAAGGCGACGGAGGAGCCAAGTCTGGAATTTCTAGGCTTGTACTTTAATGACATTTCACGGCCGTGTATCGTACAACGTCTTATTTCATACTGTTTTATCTTTTTTTGATAAGTAAATTGAAGTGTGAATATTTGGATAATATGAAGGTGTCAGTATTGTCAAAATAAGGTAATTAAAGTAAACGTAGCTACTATAATATAAATTGTTGATCTAGTTAACTTTAAATTGGTTGCTTACAGTAATAAAATAGCTTATGATTGTCCTTGTCTTGTCTGTTAGTTTAGCGTCGCTTTTATTAATAATAAGAAGAAAATAGATGGGGAAATTACAACAAAAAATTATGAAGCGACGGCGAAAATTATTCTGACCAAGTCTTCCGGAAGATATCAAAAAGAATATGAGATATTTTGTGAATGGTGCAAAACTTACAATGTAAGATGTACCTGCACCTGACAGGGGCCCCCTGTAAATATTTCGAATAATTCAAAATGCAGTAATACCGTTAACGTTTATAAGTAATTTTACGGTAATTTGCATAATAAAAATTGTTTAGAATTAACCTTGTGTTAGTAAAAATACTAAATTTTAGTTTCAGTCCGGTAAAGTTAAATAAAGTTCCTGGACTCAAAACGACAACGTAATGTAGTATATTAAGGTACAGTATTAAAAAAAAATACATTTTAAATATATATATACAGTGTGACCAGTAAAGTCCGCATCATATGGGATTTTTTTTTAATAATAGATTTATTTGAAATTTGACTTTGGCATCAATTTCTGCTTCGATCGAGATGAAAATTAACCAAAAAAATAATGGTCACGTGATTCGCATTATCTGTCAAATTTTATTTTTTTTCCAAAAAAAATTCAAAAGTGGGGTTATTTATCAAAATATCAAAAAAAGTTATAGGAAAAAGTTTTTCTAAATGTAATTTTTAGCCCATATGCAAAATTTCAGTTGTATAAGACAATTTTGATATTTTGTCCGTTTTTTGTAAATTGCACCACTGTTGCAAAATAAGACTCAAAGCAACCTACATAAAACTTCTTAGTTTTGACAATGCTTTATTCCAGACATGTTTTCTTTAAAGTAGCGTCATATGAAATGTTTGTTTTTCTACAAAATCCAAATAGGGCTATTGAAATTTGGTCACATGTGATGCAAAGTTTATTTATTTTTAACCCTGTATAAGGTAGCTTCATAAAATAGCTATTTTTGAAAACGTAGTTTGTGTCTAAAAGTAATACACATTAATATTAGGAAGAGAGTTTAATTGAAAAGAGTCAAATTTTTTAATAAAAAAAAACTTATTATTATAATTAAACGCATGTAAAATTTCAACTTTTAATTATTAACAAACCATTTTTGGTATTTAAGTATTAAATAAAAAACAGTTTAAAACTTAAAATTTAAAATTACATTTCTGTGTGCCCACCATTGCGTTCAATACAAATAATTGTTCTTCTTGACACATCTTTAATGGAGTTTCTGATACTAAGGGGCCTTATTTCTGAAATGCAGTTTCGAATCACCGTTTCCAAATGATCAACACTACGGAAAGGTCTTTGTTTGTAAACTTTTTGTTTTAGGTAACCCCACAAGAAAAAATCAAGTGGGGTTAAATCCGGAGACCTAGCCGGCCAGTACTTCTCCATATTATGTCCAATTACTTTTCCCCTAAATATTTCCAAGAGGCGTTCCTGAACCTGTCTTGTATTATGGATGGGAGCACCGTCACACTGGTACCACAAATTTTGCCTTATTTCAATAGGCATATTGTCCAAAATTTCAAGGATCTCGGTGTTAAGGAAGCGTAGGTACTCTTTAGAATTTAAATTACCTCTAAAAAATAAGGACCAACAACTTGACGTTTAAAACACCGCACCATACATTTGTTTTAAAGGAATACTGGTCCCTGCATTCTATTATAAAATTTGGATTTTCTTGAGCCCACCATCTACAATTTTGAGAGCTTACAACGCCGTTTGAAGTGAAAGTGGCCTCGTCGGTCCATAAAACGTGAAAGGGAAAGGACACATCTTCTTCTTTTCCCCTGGTACCAAAAGAGAATCCCAAACGTATGTCAAAATCTCGTTCCTTAAGAGTATTTATAAATTTAGGTTTATAAGGTTTAAATTTATTTTTAAGCAAAATCTTCCTTACGCTCTCTTTGTACATCAGTTCTGCAAGAAACATGTCTAATACTAGTTTGGCCATGTTCCACAACATCTAGGCACACATTTAATTGGACTTCTTCACTATGTTTTATAGGATTGCGAGATTTTTTAAATGAATTTTCCACCGATCCAGTTGATTTAAATTTTGCCATAATCCTACTTACAGTAAACTGTTGCACATTTTTGCCTGGATGCCTTTCATTAAAAATATTGGCTGCTACACGATGACTTGTGTTTTCACCACATATTAATACAATTTCAATTTTTTCCTGTAAAGTTAACATTTTTTAAAATTTAATATGCAGTATTAATTTAAAGTCACTATGATAAACAGAAAGCGATTTGTCTGTCATTATTAAAACAAAGCCTTGTTGATCTTTTTTTATCATTTGTTTTACGGCCAACTTGTTTTTGGTGCATCAGGGTACGGTACAATACTAATTAATTTTTGAATACTGCACTTGAATAATAAAATACTATTTTGACTTATTTCTTAACATAGCTTTATAACAAATTTTAATAAAGAGTTTTTAAATAAAATCGTTGAAACTATATAAAAAACTTTACGTGAAGTTAAACAAAAATGTATTTTTCACTTAATGCAAACTTTACTGATGATACTGTGTACCTGTTTGTCTTAATTAAAATATGTATTACTTTTAGCCACAAACTACGTTTTAAAAATAATTATTTTATGGAGTTACCTTATACAGGGTCAAAAACAAATAAACTTTGCATCACATAGGACCAAATTTTAATAACCCTATTTGGATTTTGTAGAACAGCACAATTTAATACGGCGCAACTTTTTAAAGAAAAAGGTGTCTGGAATAAAGCATTCTCAAAAGTAAGAAGTTTTATATAGGTTGCGTTAAGTCTTATTTTTGCAACAGTGGTGCAATTTACAAAAAATGGGCAAAAAATCTAAATTGTCTTATACAGCTCAAATTTTGCATACGAGCTAAAAATTGCATTTAGAAAAACTTTTCTAATGACTTTTTTTGATATTTTGAGAAATAACACCATTTTTGAATTTTTTTTTGGAAAAAAATTAAAATTTGACAGATAATGCGAATCACGTGATTATTATTTTTTTGGTTAATTTTCATCTCGATCGAAGCAGAAATTGATGCCAAAGTCAAATTTCGAATACAGCTATTAATAAAAAAAATCCCGTATGATGCGGACTTTACTGGTCACACTGTATATATATATATATATATATATATATATATATATATATATATATATATATATATATATATATATATATATATATATATATATATATATATATATATATATATATATATATATATATATATATATATAAAAATTTATATACTTATATATATATATATATATATATATATATATATATATATATATATATATATATATATATATATATATATATATATATATATATATATATATATATATAAAAACATAAAAAGTAGCAAAAAGGTTTAATTTTTAGTGTTGGTCGCCTTTGCTTTTTATATGGTCTATTATTACAGACACGTGCGGGAATCGGCACATTATAAGAAGCAAAGGCAGCCGCAGATCAAACCAAATCTTTTTTTGCTACTTTTTATATATTTTTTTCTTTTCAAAGGGCGCCGAATTTTCATTTTAAAAATGATCCAACTTATATATTATTTATATATATATATATATATATATATATATATATATATATATATATAATATATATATATATATATATATATATATATATATATATATATATATATATATATATATATATATATATATATATATATATATATATATATATATATATATATATATATATATATATATATATATATATATATATATATATATATATATATATATATATATATATATATATATATATATATATATATATATATATATATATATATATATTTTTAAATATATATATATATATATAAGTAAATTAAGTGCCAAGCTCCTATC
The DNA here is from genome assembly GCA_019359885.1 of Listronotus oregonensis. Classification (NCBI taxonomy): domain Eukaryota; kingdom Metazoa; phylum Arthropoda; class Insecta; order Coleoptera; family Curculionidae; genus Listronotus; species Listronotus oregonensis. The sequence goes on along the minus strand of JAHBCN010007165.1, from coordinate 27,069 downwards.
CAAAAATCTTGGCCTCTTAAACTACAAAATTTTCAAGTAAGTTTAGTCCACAATTTTGTTTTACTCTTTCTTGACTTGGCAAGTTATTTACTGATCTGCCTGTATTAATAAATGATCTCTTTTTATCAATACAGAAAGGTTTTTTTATTAGAATAAACAAATCAGTAAAACACTTCCCAAGTCAAAAAAGAGTGAAACAACATTGTGGACAGAACTTGGTCTGATTTTAGATCTCAATTTTTTAAAAGGCCGAAATTTTTGGATAGGAACTTGGCCCTTATTTACATAAGTGTTTTCAGGAAAATCTCTTCTCTTTTTTTTAAATTCAATAAATTAAAAAATAAACTAAATATGAAATTGTTTTCTGCGACAGTTATCACTGAAAACGGTTGAAGATACTAACCGAAACGTTGTGTATCAATTTACAAATAAAGACAATGGAAGTCCAAGATTTTAGTGTTATTGAAACTATAACATTGTCCAACTCTTTCTAACTATATTGATTATCTTATAAAAATAATAATCTAATAATATTTTATAAACACCTTTAATTATATCCAGCCATCATCTTTTATTACGTATAAAATTGCTTCTCTTTTATCATTCCTGGGGAGTAAAAGTCACCTGTGTTGAGTATTGTGGTTGTGTGTAAAAGTAATAGCAAAAGTAAAAGGCGACGCTTTCAAACTCTAATTTAACCTATCAGGATGTCAATAAGAAAAAACTTTAATTTAATTTTATAAATATTAATGGGCTGTAAGTAATCAGGGTTTAAACCTTTTTGTTTTAGGTTATAGATATGTCAATTAAGTATTTACTTAGGCCAAATTTAACTACATTTTTACTAATTTTCTAATTAGAATTTATTTATAGATAATTATATAAATCGATATAACTTTAGAACAAATTCGTTTAATTAAACATTTTCGGAGCGCCCACAAACCATAATATGCCAAGTGTCGACTGAGTTTGTAAAGATCAATTAGGCTGTAATGATTTATCAAGTAGTTTGAAATCTAATTATTATTATAAAGTTTTTTTTTTTCGTGCAACCAAAATAATTTTCATTAACTCTCATGAAGTTTATTCTGCATTTATTGGAGGAGGAGACAAGCTGATTACGACTTAACAGCAATTTATGCAAAAATAAATCGATTTTGCCAGCCAACTCGGTCGAAAATATACTAAGTCGATAAAATAATGTAAAATAACGTAAACATTACTCTCCGGGGGTTTTCGAGGGCGCTGATTTCGAATTTGACCAAGAAACACTCCTACGATGCCCGGGGGTGGCTCCGCGGGGGTGAATTTTGGCCAAAATTGGCCGAAATTACCCCTGCATGAAAGGACGCGAGAATCCGGACCGGAGTTACTCCCCTGGGGTTTTCGACCGCACTGATTCCAAATCTGACCTTAAGACACCCCTACGATGCCCGGGGGTGGCTCCGCGGGGGATAATTTTGGCCAAATTTACTCCTTAACGATAGGTCGTGAAAATCCAGGTTAATGCTACTTTTCCGGGGTTTTCGAGGGCGCTAATTTAAAATCCGCCGTTGGAAAAACCCTACGATTGACGGGGGTGGCACTGCGAGGGTGGATTTTGGCCAAAATCATCCCTTAACGGTAGGTCGCAAAAATCCGGGTCGTCAAAACTACTACTAGGGGAGTTTTCGATGGTGCTGATTCGAAATTCGCCATTAGAACAACCCTACGACCGACGGAGGTGGCTCTGCGGAAGTGGATTTTGGCCAAAATCATTCCTTATTCATAAGTCACGAGGATCCGGGTCGTCAAAGCTACTTCTCGTGGGTTTTCGGGAGCGCTGATTCGAAATCCGCCGTTAAAACAGCCCTACGACCGACGGAGGTGGCTCTGCGTGGGTGGATTTTGGCCAAAATCATCCCTTGACCATAAGTTGCGAGAATCCGGGTCGTCAAAGCTACTTCTCGGGGGCTTTCGGTGACTGTGATTCGGAATCCGCCATTGGAACAACCCTACTACCGATGAAGGTTGCTCCGCGGAGGTGGAGTTTGTCCAAAATCACCCCTTAACGATAGGTCGCGAGAATACGGGTCAAAGCTACTTCTTGGGGGTTTTTGGGGTGCTGATTCGAAATCCACCATTGAAACAAACCTACGACCGACGAGGGTGGCTCTGCGAGGGTGGAGTTTGTCCAAAATCACCCCTTAACGATAGGTCGCGAGAATACGGGGCAAAGCTACTTCTTGCGGGTTTTTGGGGTGCTGATTCGAAATCCACCATTGGAACAAACCTACGACCGACGAGGGTGGGTCTGCGAGGGTGGATTTTGGCCAAAATCTACCCCCGCAGCGCCCCCGAAAACCCCCGAAAAGTAGATTTGACCAGGGTTTTCGCGACCTATCGTTAAGGGGTAAATTTGGCCATAATTCTCCCCCGAGGAGACTGTAGGGGTGTTTCGAGGTCAGATTTGGAATCAGCGTGGTCAAAAACCCCAGGGGAGTAACTCTGGTTCTTTCATGCAGGGGTAATTTCGGCCAATTTTTGGGTCCCGCGGAGCCACCCCCGGGCATCGTAGGAGCATTTCAAGGTAAATTTGAAATCAGCGCCCTTAAAAACCTCCAGAAAGTAATTTTTACGTTATTTTACATTATTTTATCGACTTAGTATATTTTTGAAAGAATTATGCAATTGGGGGGCTGCACTTTATGCACCCGAGAGGCGCTTTGGGTCGACCAGCTCCCTCTCATATGTACAATGAATTTTTGGTACTTTCCCGAGTAAGATGCCAAATAGTTTCTTATGTATAAAGATTTTTTCCAATATATGATATGTAATATGTAGTAAACTTTTATGTTTAAATCAGCAACCTATCATTATAAGTAGACTGTAGACTAAACAATCTAAACATATAAACAAAAACAAAACACCTCAAACGCGACTTACGCTACGCGACATTAAAACTGTGATCTTATCACGTTTAAAAGTCACCGATAATAAAAAAAACACAGTAAAAAATATCAGTGTGATTGAAAAATCGCGATATGGCTCATCTATAGAAGTGGCGAGGTTTTTTGCTTGACAACAGTACCGCCCACCCATTTTTTCAAGAGAAATGATTAATTTTAATTTAGTTTTGAAGATCTTGGAAAAAAACGAAATTTATTAACTGATTTTATGGCGTCACTTCTAAATTTCTGTATATTTAATATTTAGAAAATTGTAATAATGTCAGGAACATCTACATTAAAGGATGAATAGTGCCAATTTTCTTCCTGCCTGGGCGCCTGACGTAAAGCTAAGGATATTAAAAATCCAAGGAAGAAACAGGCACTTTACTCCTAAAGCCGTGTATCCATTTTGCGAGGATGACAAGCGCGACGTCCTTCCGAGGCAGACCCGCTGATTTGCTCGCGAGGCTGACACTTATGTTTTTATTTTTTCTAAATTAAAAGCTGCACGTGGCACCTTAAGCCACCTCGCACTAGCACTGTGGTTATTTGTTTGTCAATGTAGCAAGTGCCCTCTTCTGATTCTGTGCCAAGACTAAAAAGATCGACATGATTGGCTCGTCCTAAACGTGCTTCGACCGCGGCAGTGTTCGCCTTGCCGCGCACACCGGTTTGGTTTGGTTTGGTTTCTGCAGAAGCAATAACGAATATGCCGTACGCGACAGTCTCGCGAAACGGATTTAGAAAAATATTGTTTTTAATGTTGTAGAGTAACTTTGCTATTACCAAAACAAAATTTATATTGTTTGTGACTTAATTTAGAAGAAGACGGAAGTTTACGTGTCGCTAAGATTTTAAGCGTTATTAAACAATACAAATATAACTGTTTAATTTATTTTTATTGGCAGTTATTTCCTCTTGGAACATAAACACTTTTAAAAAACGAGCGCTTATAGTTAATGAGAAAATGGTACCGAAAACAGGCAAAGCCAGTTTCACCAATTTTTTTACAAGTAAAATCCCAAGAACAATCGAAAAAGAATATACTTTTTTCAAAACTGGAAATATTTTTCTATTTCATCCTAATTACAAAGATTTTAAAAGGCACTGGGGAGATTACAAGACAGCTAAGTGATTTAACGAGTTTCTTCGTTAATGGACCGCAAAGATAATAATTAACAAAAGGGGAAATGTAATGTTTTGCTTTTATAAAATATTTGTATGTTTGTACATTTAAAATATTATTTAATGATAAACTATAAAAAATAAATTGTAGTTATTTAAAATATTGACATTGAAACTTTTTAAAACTTTCTAAATCATAACTTAAATTCTAAAGATATATGGTTTAAGGTAAAGAAGCACTTTAGAGCGTTATATCTTATGAGACTTTTAAACCAAATAAACCTAAGGAGTGTTTTACTTTAAACATATCAGATATACCAGGGAAAAGTACAAAAAATAAATTTAGATGCCAAAAACCAATTATATGTCAATTGCATTTTTGCAATAACATTTTGAATGACTGTACTTACACAAACTGTAATAATCCTCATCTTATTATAAATCATAAAAAAATCTTATCACTTTAACCCGCATACACTTTAAAATTTCGACACGACCTGATAAAATACTAAAATACCATCGCGCACCCTTAACTCATCAAGTTTATCGTTTAAAAACACCGATTATCGACTGGGGATCTCTCAAGGAAGCTGGTCGATACCGGCGATCTTTTTCTTCAATATGAATGCAAGAGGGGAATTCTGTGAGGTGTGGGAAGAAAGGGGCTTCTTGTAGAAAGTGGCTTTTGGCCTGCGGCATCTGCTTCTTACGAGTGACGACACAACGTTAACTTGTGCTTGTTGGTGAGAGGAATTTACGCCAGTGGTTGCGCAAGACTGATAAGTGCTTCTAAACCTTTTATTTGTCCATCCATGAATATGACATTAGATAAATACTGCTTAATTAGGGTACTTTTTATACCGACCATATTTAAATAGGGCCACGTAATTTAGAGTTATTGCACATATCTTTTTAACACCATTATTAACCACTAAAAATAGGAAGAAATTTTTGTTTTACTTAGTGTGAAAATGAAGTTTACTTAATTTATTATTTAACTGTAGGTAACGGTTTTATTAATTTTTTTCAATATTATTCTTATTATTTTTGTGTATGATCAAAGGTATGATGGAACTTTTAGAAGCAGTAATATTAGTGGGAGGAAATAATGACGATATCATATGTGAATCAAAGATGCTTATTTTTTTCAATTGTTACGCATTTTTGTATATACAGAAAAATTGATACATTTTCGGCCGAGTGATGATCGCGTTGTTAAATTTAGCAATGGACTTAGCAATTGTTAAAAGTTAACAACGGTTTAGAATGTTTAACAAAATGTCAGATTTTGACAGGTTGCCTACTAAAATCATTGAATAACACTGACAATGACGCTTTGTTAAACATTCTTAACCGTTGTTAACATTTAACAATTGCTAAGTCCATTGCTAAATTTAACAACGCGATCATCACTCGGCTGTTTCAGAGTCAAATTTTATTTTACCAGGAACACTGCCGTTTAAATTCATATAAAAAAGTATTCTCTACCTCTAAAAAATTTCACGATTGTGTTCGACATCCGTTCGGTTACACGAACAGTTTCGAACTTAAAATAAGATACTGCTAAGACCAAAATAAGATACGTCCTAACCTTGCATAAATAAAGCCAGGGACCATCCTTATTAAAGGAGATTCTATCTTACAATGCATCTGCGCAAACTCTTTATCGAAAAACGTTATCCTCAAAGAATAAAAATGGAAAACATCAGTGGTCATCACCACGCATCATTAGGTTTAATAAACTTATGCATTTTTTTCTTATCTGTAAAATTTAGTACAGCCCGATTCCAAAGAAAATTATTTCTAATTTAAAAGGGTCAGTCGATATTGCTATATTTATAGTCAGGTCAAATTAGACCAAAAAATAAGAGTACATAAATTTACATCAAGCTGAAATTAAAATTGTTTAAAACATAATTAAAAATAACATTACAAAATTCCCTATCGTTCCGGTAAGTGTAAAAACATTGACTCGAGGTCAAAAGTCAAAAAACTGGTTTTTCACGATTTTTTTAAAATGGTAGGTTTTATCGTAGAACCTTAAACAAAAATTGAAGATCATAAAATTATCTATAAAAAAGATATCAATATTTTTTTTCCTAAAAGCCACCGTTCTTTGCGTGTAAAAATAGTACATGATTTTGACATTTTGCAAAAGTCCATAAACTTTTTAATATATTTTTTACCTTAAATCAATTTTTTTTCCACGTACCGGAACGATGGGGAATTTTAAAATGTTTTTTTTTCATAATGTTTTGAACAATTTTACTTATTTCTAGCTTAATGTGAGTTTATGTACAGGGTTTTCCCGTATAATTGCGCACCCCTTTAAAATCTTTATTTTTATAGATAGAAAAAAATAGTTTATATGAAAGTTGCAGGATTTTTCATGAAGATTTTCATGGTGTAAGATAGAAAAACAAATGATGATCAGAAAATTAACAAATCACTATCAACTTCGTTATTTTAAATGGAACACACTGTAAATGATTGAAAATTCAAATTCTGCTAATCTTCCTCTTTTCAAATATATATAACTTATCTATGTTCGGATGAACGAGTTGCAAGTTATTTGAATTTAAAATCTGTTCTTATGAGCCATAGTTAGCCATGGATACAACCCAAAATTGACTTCTGTCAAATATTTATATTTTTGTTTGGTTTCCAAGACGAACCATGGCTAACGCGACTTAACTTTGCCAAACTTTGGGTTGTATCCATGGCTTACTATGGCTTATAAGGACAGATTTTAAATTCAAATAACTTGCAACTCTTTTATCCGAACATAGATAAGTTATATATATTTGAAAAGAGAAAGATTAGCAGCAGTAGTAGTAGTAGTAGTAGTATCAATCTTTGCTTCAGTTAAAAGTAGCTACCGATTACCCCAATACGTTTTCTTAAACCGCGTTACTTTTGAAAACTTAAATATTTTTATCCAACACTTGCTAGTTATAAGAGTCATTATTTGTACCAATTTAGGTAGGTAAACTATTAAATAACACACTAGTGTGTTATAAACCTTAACCCAGTGGGTTATGGTTTATAACTTACTTTCTTGTTCTAAAGTATGTATTTATTTCTTATTATTATTATTACAGGTATTAAAATTAACACTAATATTAACTGAAAATGACATAGTTTTGGATGAACTAGATATTGTCAAATTGTCCATGTTTTCATTGGAAGTTAAGGTCAAGGGCTTTATTGTGTGTTGTCATGTTGGCTCCCGCATTAGTTAGTAGGGTAACGGAGGATTTTCTTAAGCAGTGGCCGGTGTATAGTTCTTAATCCTTTAGGTTTGAATACGCAGCAATTTTTGAGGGTTTTTTTGACATATTATTAATATTTCAGTTTGTTTTATTTGGGATACTCGCCTTACTACTTTTTGGAAAATGGGACCCCTTCGGTCCAGGTCCCGGCGTATACGGGCTGACCCTGTCCAGCCCTATTGATCCCTATGAACTTGCAGATCGCCTGCAATAAAAAAGACGAAAACCCCCCCCCAATTTTTGGTCTAAAAACTTAGGAAATTCTGATAGCTTTTTTTTACTTTTTAATGACGTTTTGTCATAAATGACTCTAGGCTATTTGACTGGTGTATATATAGTATTCAAAAAGACCAGAAAGGTGGATGGTATGGTGTGTTAATCGATTTTAAGTTTAACTGAATTTACTTTAGTATTAAGCATAGGTATTATTTAAATTAACAGATATTGATGCTACACATCTGTCATTATTTAATAAAATAAATGCACTTTCCTTTATTTTACGTTTTTTGAACAAGTTTCCTTGCCAGTTTATTATGTGGTTATTATCAAATGCGTGTTGACAGATTTTTGACTTGTGAAATTCTGTGTTTCTAATATATGTTCTTTTATGCGTTTGGCTAATGGCCTGGAGGTTTCACCTATATAAAATTTATTACATTTACAAGGGATCTTATAAATAACATTGTTTGTGTTTTCGTTTATATTGTATGTTTTGTTTTGGTTACTTGGGATCTAATGGTGTTTGGTGTTTTAAAGATAGTACGATTATTAAATTAATTACCTATTCGTTGAATTTTATTTGATAAGCCAGGAATATATGGTAAAAATAGATTTGTAATAGGTCTATTTTGATTTTGTCTTAAATTTGGTTGTTCAAATTTTATAAAGGATTTGTTTATAAAATCAAGAGGATGATTATTTTGAACTAAAATATCTTTTAAACATTCTTTTTTATTTTCTTTGTTTTGATCAGAACAAATTATTTTAATTCTATCAAAAATATTTTTTACAACTCCTTTTTTTTACCATTATTGGCTCGTACTAAATATGTTTTAAAGCTATAAAAATGACTCTCTTTAGTTAAAAGTTTCTAATCTGAAGAACTCGCTCTACCAGAAAATAATATTTTTTTAGGAAGTTGTTTATTCAGCTCACAGAAAATTATTCTGGAACGAAACTGATTATTCAATAAATTTTATAAAAGCGCGAAAACGAAAAGTTAACAATTTGTTTGTTTTTATAATCCATGACGTAGCCCATTTACTTATTGTAGTAGCACAGGCGCAAGCCTTTAGTGGGTGGATTTTGTCCAAAATCCACCCTCGCAGAGCCACCTCCGTTGGTGGTAGGGTAGTTTTAAAGGCGGATTTCGAATCAGCGCCCCCGAAAACCCACGAGAAGTAGCTTTGACGACCCGTATTCTCGCACCTATGGTTAAGGGCCACTTTTGTGGGTAGTAGGGTTAGTTGTGGTTAGTTCCAATGGCGGATTCCGAATCATTACCACCGAAAACCCCCCGAGTAGTAGCTTTGACGACACGGATTTTCGCGACCTGTCATTAAGGGGTAAATTTGGCCAAAATTCTCCCCCGCGGAGCCACCCCCGGGCATCGTAGGGATGTTTCCAGGTCAGATTTGGAATCAGCGCGTTCAAAAACCCCGGGGAGTAACTCTGGTCTGGATTCTCTCGTCCTTTCATGCAGGGGTAATTTCGGCCAATTTTGGCCAAAATTCACCCCCGCGGAGCAACCACCGGGCATCGTAGGACTATTTTGAGGTCAAATTCGAAATCAGCGCCCTCGAAAACTCCCGGAGAGTAATTTTTACGTTATTTTACATTATTTTATCGACTTAGTATATTTTTGAAAGAATTATGCAATTTCAGGAATGCACTTTATGCACCCAAGAGGCACTTTGGGTCGACCAGCTCCCTCTCATATGTACAATGGATTCCTGGTGCTTTCCCAAGTAAGATGTCGAAAACTGCATCCCGATCCGAGTTGGCTGGCAAAATCGATTTATTTTTGCCAAAATTGCTATAATTTTCCAGGTAGTTTCTTAAAGATATTAAAGTTTTTTTTTCGTTTTAATTAAAAGAAGCGATTTACATAAAAATCAATTACATAATTTAAATAAGGTTACTTGTAAAGGGGTTTTTAAATTCGAAAACTTTTAGAAATGTGAAAAAGATACCATTAAAAATTTAACTGAACTGTTCGTTTGCTTATTGGTATGGTTAATAATACCCTGCATTTTACACCTTGCATTTTTAAACACAACAAGGTATGCCACGTGCATTTAAAGCTGCTGTGCTACAGTTATGATAATTAAACACAAGGTGTAGTCGGATTCTGTCAAATGCAATATAAAATGAAAAAAAAATCGTATAGGCAAGGAACAGCTTGCAATTGTAAAATGAGAAAACATTTAATTTAATAATAACACTGGTGAAAAAATAATATACATCATACATGTCATTTAGATAGGTAATGTCATTTTTTTTATTTTAGGAAAAACAGATTATAATTAAGACTGTAATATATGCAAATACACACCAACTCTATTTTTGGAAAAGTCGAATTCTCTATTTTTGAAAGCAATTAACTTTTCAATTTCTATTTTTTTTTAAACTTTATGTCACTAATCATAACTTATTTAATAGACATCATTAAAAAAGCATATAATCTTTCTTTGTCCATAGTATTTCCCAAAAAACTTTTAATTAATATTAAAGTTTAAAAACCCCTTTGTAGTGCAGTAATTGAAATGGTATTTTTAAAAACTAAACAATTTTTTTTAAATGCATCTTTTATTTTAGTTTTATTGCCTAATTGCCGAAGGCCCTGATTGTTTTTAACGCGAAGGCGAAAATAAACACACGAGCTCGAGCTGATGGGAAGGTACGCAGGAGCCCGTGGCGCGTCGTGTTGTCATGACAACCGCAATGTATGTTGCAGATTCCTGGCTTTACTGTCCACGGGCGGGCTTTCAAGAGCCTAGCCGCATCTCAGATCTCGGCTGCGCTCGCAATTGCGGAGTGAAATGATCCAGTTGTCCAGTACGAGGGCTACCCGATAAGAACGTATATATTTTGTGCAGTATAATTTTTCTAATGTCTAATGTCTAATAGAATTTAAAGCCTTACAGCCTTTTATCCAAACCTATAAATTGAAACTAAATAATAGTGTAAAAAACTAATTCGAAAAAAACTACGTTAGCTGAAAAAAACTTTTTTGCTACCTCATAGAAAAAATAATTTATGTATTTTTCATATCGTTTCCTGGTTGTGTAATGCCGACTTTATTATAATGGTGTTACGGAGCTATGAATGTAAGTTTTTAGTTTATATTTGATTAACATTCTTGGAATACACTAAACTATTTTAAAAGTACACAAAATATTTAATTATTTTTAAGTCAGATGCTTATGATATTCGTTAATATTTTGGTAACTATTTTTTTTAACTTGATAATATTATTTAAATGTGAAAAAGAAAGTTTTTAATTATTAATAGCTTAAGCAGGTACCTCTAAGTAACTAATTAAAGATTAATACAACTACAATATTTTTAAAATATAATTTTACTTAACAACTTTTGAACTTAGAACCGTAAAGCTTTGTAAAGTGGTAAATAATTTTTTCTCCAACCGTCAAAAAATGTTGACATTTTTGTACCATTTTCAGGTGCAAAAACTATCAATTCTCATACCGTACAAAAATGTGCTCGTTGCTTAGCAACACTTTTAATCCTAGGATTAAAAGTGCTACTTTTAATCCTAGGATTAACAAAAAAAAAACGATTTTTGCATAACTAAATGTATTAATTTTGACTTGGTTGGAGAAAAACTAGTATATATTATACGGACTAAAACTGCTTATTTTTACTCGCAATTTTGCATTTGCTCGTAAAAAAAAAGATGCACTTTTAATCCTTATAATATAATATACTCCATTGTGTGTATTTAAAGCTTTACTTGTATATTTGTACTAAATAGCACAATTTGTATTAAAATTACTTAAAAAATTTGTTTTGACAAACATCATTTTCTAGTTATTTTTTTGATCGTTAGTACTGTAAGTGTAACCAGTCATTAACTAGTCAGCAAAAAGGAATTACGCAGCCATAATACAACACCTCTTATGGCGATTACAGTTTTATAGTATTTTTGCGCCGAGTGCGCACTAAGTGCGAATGGGCTGTAAAAATTACGTTCAGCGCACTGCACAAATTTATTTTCAATTTCTCAAAAGTTTGCCCCAGACTAGTGACAAAGTGAAAACTTTTAGCACTACATTAAAACGTATTGCAATGGTTCCGGCGCAATTTTAACTGAAGAATGACGAAAAACCAAAAAAATATATATTACTTGTTGGAATTCTTTTTAGAGTCAGAAAGTGCTTTAGATGAAGAGGAAGTAGCAGTTTTAATTTATGTTTCTATAGAAAAATAACACAACTAAAATGATAAACTTTACAGCCTTTTATCCAAACCTATTAATTGAAACTAAATAATAGTGTAAAAAACTAATTCGAAAAAAACTACGTTAGCTGAAAAAAACTTTTTTGCTACCTCATAGAAAAAATAATTTATGTATTTTTCATACCGTCTCCTGGTTGTGTAATGCCAACTTTATTATAATGGTGTTACGGAGCTATGAATGTAAGGTTAATAGTAAAAGTAAGTTTTTAGTTTATATTTGATTAACATTCTTGGTAAACACTAAACTATTTTAAAAGTAAAAGGAAGACTTATGGCTCTTACAAAATATTTAATTATTTTTAAGCCTATAATATTCGTTAATATTTTGGTAACCAATTTTTTTTTAACTTGAAAACATTATTTAAATGTGGAAAAGAAAGTTCTTAATTATTAATAGCTTAAGCAGGTACCTCTAAGTAACTGATTAAAGATTAATACACCTACAATATTTTTCAAATATAATTTTACTTAACAACTTTTGAACTTAGATCCGTAAAGCTTTGTAAAGTGGTAAATAATTTTTTCTCCAACCGTCAAAAAATGTTGACATTTTTGTACTATTTTCAGGTGTAAAAGCTATCAATTCTCATACCGTACAAAAATGTGCTCGTTGCTTAGCAACACTTTCAATCCTAGGATTAAAAGTGCTACTTTTAATCCTAGGATTAACAAAAAAACCGATATTTGCATAACTAAATGTATTATTTTTAACTTGGTTGGAGAAAAAATAGTATATATTATACGGACTAAGACTGCTTATTTTTACTCGCAATTTTGCGAAAAAAAAGATGCACTTTTAATCCTTATAATACAGAGTGATTGGAGTCGAGGCGAAAAATGAAGGCCCGAATTAATTTTTTAATTCTAAATCGAAAACCGAGAATACTTTTTTTGCAAATTTTCGTTCGTTACCAAGATATTTCACTATAAAGTTTTGACAAAGAAAAATTTAATCACATTGTGGGTGTCGCTAATCTTACTTGGCGCTTTCAAACTATTACGTTATATGAAATCAAGTTTGACCTTTGTCAAAAGTTAGACACTTGTCAATCTGTTATTAAAAAAACCACAAGAAAATGAAGTTCACTAACGAAGAATACGGTGATATTGTTTATGTGTATGGGTATAACATAATAATTATTAAGCATGTGCACCAAAGTGTCTAACTTTTGACAACGGTCAAACTTGATATCTTATGACGTAATAGTTTGAAAGCGCCAACTAAGATTAGCGACACCCACAATGTGATTAATTTTTTTGGCCAAAACTTTATAGTGAAATATCTTGGAAACGAAGGAAAATTTGTAAAAAAAGTATTCTTGGTTTTCGATTCAGAATTAAAAAAAAATATTTGGGCCTTCATTTTTCGCCTCGACTTACTAATCACCCTGTTTAATATACTTCATTGTGTGTATTGTATTTTAAAGCTTTACTTGTATATTTGTACTAAATAACACAATTTGTTTTAAAATTACTTAAAAAATTTGTTTTGAAAGACATCATTTTCTAGTTATTTTTTTGATCGTTAGTACTGTAAGTGTAACCAGTCATTAACTAGTCAGCAAAAAGGAATTACGCAGCCATGATACAACACCTCTTATGGCGATTACAGTTTTATAGTATTTTGCACCGAGTGCGCACTAAGTGCGAATGGGCTGTAAAAATTACGTTCAGTTTAGGATGAGGGCGCGCACTGCACAAATTTATTTTCAATTTCTCAAAAGTTTGCCTCAGACTAGTGACAAAGTGAAAACTTGTCAGCACTACATTAAAACGTAGTGCAATGGTTTCGGTGTAATTTTAACTGGAGAATGTCGAAAAAAACTTGTTAGAATTGTTTTTAGATTAGGAAAAAGTAGTAGTTATTACTTATATTTCTATGTAGAAAAATAAGACAACTAAAATGAAAAACTTTTTTAAAAATGTTGTTTTCGTGTCTTCCGATGTTGGGGTAGATATATCTTTAATTACTACGTTTTTTTAATTGTTAATAAAGATTCTTTGCGGCACTGTATTCAAAAATTAAAAAATATGCAATTAATGTACTTGAATTTGTGCGATGCATGAAATATAGTAGCGTTAATGAATACATAAAACTGCCAAAATTTGGAAGTCCTCAAGAACAGCTGCGATTTCGATAAAAAAATTAATAAAATTGTGTTTTTCATATTATTCAAAATCGGAAACCTTTTGGAGAGCGCAAATAAATATTTATATTGTTTAAGAAATATTTATGATAATTAAATGGAACACTTTTTTTTAGTCGCAGTAATTTTTAAATATTATTTTTTTTTATTTTCACACTTGATCTTTTTTGTGGATAATTAAATTTACTACAAAAATGGCTTTCTAATAATTTATCGTATTTTTAATAGTTTCAAAGATATTTTGAACTTCAATTTCTGATAGAAGAAATATTCGGCCTGTAATAGTTGCTTATTAGATATTTTTTAAATAATAGTGACATAAAATGAATATACATAACACAATTAAAAATTTATATATTTCTTTAGGATTTAAGCAACTCTGAGAAACATATTTTATAAGTAGTGAGAGATGATTCTTTTTGCGCCCTCCGTCCCCCGGGGGAGCTTATCATCATAATATCTCTCACGTAATTAAATATTTAGGAATCTTGTGTGACGCGTTATTTAGGGCGTGGCTAATACTATCTGTCAAATGTCAAATGTCACCTGTCAAATGTCAAATGTCACCTGTCACCTGTCATATGTCAAAAACCCCGTGACTTGGAAAATGGCCGTTATGCGTAGGATACTTGTGCTAAGACCTAATATTGATTTGGGCAAACTCGGAAATTTTAAGTTATGCCGTTCGGGCGCTATCGACTAAAATCGTTATTTAACCCTGATGATGAGCCTAAGGCGCGCGGTTTAAATTTTTTAAAATTAGTGTAACGTCATACCTATCGAATAGCGAAAACCGCATGACGCCATCTTTAGCCATAAAGGCGCTACAGCTGTTTAAAAATCGTCGAAATTGATCAGTAGAGAGACTTTGCCGGTTCTGGCGCCTCCACCTCCGGAGGAGCTTTATATCTCGAAATTTTGACGTCATTTAAAAGTTAGGAATCTTAGGCTACTACTATTTTAGAGCACTGTGCATGCGTTAAAAAATGGCGGCTGTCAGCTGTCAAACGGGCCAAACCTAACATGTGGGGCCCCACGCCTAATCACCAGTCCTGGGGGCTTAAGCGTGGAGCGCAGACCCTTATATTCAGCTCGTATAATTTAAACCATAATTTTGGAATAATAAAACACATTGTATATATTAAATTAATTTATTTAAACCACATATACAGGGTGAATCAAAAATAGGCTACATTTAATTTGCTACTAACATTACATAAAATTCCAATACTACATTCTACTAACTATACTTAACCTAAAATTACAATTATCTCTATGTAAGGAAAAATATATTTTTTAAATCTTTCTTACAGATCCTATTAATGGTGAATATCTAACAAATTTGTCATGAATAATTAAACAGTAGGCACTGGTGTTTGCGGGAAAGTTTTCTTTTGTTTCAATCTCTAGTCTTACATCAATAATACCAGAATTTAATATCTCATTCTGTCTTGAACAATCAATTACAATTAGAGGCGCATACTTTTTAAAGTTTTTGGGAGTTAAAAGTGGTTCGTTTTCTTTCTCGTAGTAGCTCTCTTGAAATTCGGAATACATTTCATAAAGAGTAGCTATTAGTCCTCTTGAAATCTCCAAATTTAAATTATCATACGGATAAAATTCCGAATTTAAATAAATCTTTACATTTGATACATTACAATGATCAAATAAGCTACTATTTTTGTTGAATTTATCCTTTCGGGCTGTTCGAAAACCTAAAATTATCCATCTGGGTCTTTCCACCTGCACCGAAGTCTTTATATTCCAGGTAAGTTGTTTCCCAGTTGGTACTGATGGATGTTCTGTGAGCTGCCAGCTTCTAAAACCGATATCCAATTCGGTTCCATTTTCAATAAGTTTTAAAAGCTCTATCCGTTCGACATCAGATACTGTAATATGTGGTAGCCTCCAAACAATCTTATCAATAGTAACTCCTACATTTTCTGCATCAGCCATGTTAATAATAGCATTTATGTCAGAAGGGCTTCTTACTAACACCAATTCGTGCTTAACATTTATGAGTATTTTTTGAAAGTCTTAAGCAAATCCTAGTAGGGTTCTTAGCGGTACACAAACATTAAAACTTCCAGTGGTCGGGTCAACGATATCGCAAGTAAAATCATCATCAATACTCCAACCAGCATTTTTATATTTATTTAATTCGTTAGCATTGTAAGAAATATATCCTTTCATGGTTGCTGCTATTCCAGGATATCTAATCGAGTCAATAACCTTTCCGCCAATTTCAAGACAAATTTCTTCAAAGAGGTGACCGAAAAAGTTGTTTACAAGTTTCGCTGTATTTGAAACTGATGCATCAACTCCTTTTAAAAGTCTTCCTTCTAGGTAAATATGGCTCGCCCAAGGTAGAGTGTATATATCGGTTTGCTGTACCGGTATTCGAATTTCGTCATTATTTTTAAAAGAGTTAGTGTACGGCAAATGACTATGTCTCTCAATTTTTGTAATAGAGTTATCCAAGTTTAGAGGGTCCGTCACATTTAAAATACTCATTTTGAGAATTCTTTACAATTAGGCCTAGAGATTCAAGAAAGCCTTTATTTTCTGCTGTTAGACTCTTTTTAGTTTTTAACAGTTGTTCAAAATCAGCAATTTTCTTGGAGTTATATTTAATAACCATAGTACGTTTGCTCTGTACAGCAGTTTGTAATATACTGATAAACCCGACACAAAACGTTTGCCTATATAGATTTTCTTAAATGCATTCTTACAGTAATAATTTCTCCTCTAAAGTCAACCAATTCCCCGTCTTGATCGATCAGTTTCAATACAATGTTGTCTATAACTCTTGTAGATACCGGCATATAAATCACATTTCGAGGAATTTCTATTATTTTAAAACCAGCCGGTACTGATGGTGAAAATTCATGTATTGTATGAACAAGCTTATTATTGTGATAAGCCCCTGTAACAATATTACACTCGATTTTAATCACATTAATTTTTAAAATATTTACAGGGATTTGAGATACATGTTTAATATTGGGCTGTAGCAAAATATTATGAAATCCTAACAACTTTCCAATAGAATTTTTCTTAGTAAAGTCAACTGTATGAGAACATTCAAGCTCACACTTGAGCGTATTTACATTGCCTTTTAGACTTAGGGTGCAATTAAATTTCTTGTTGCTTTCATTTTTGTCACGAATTGCTTGCTGTAAATAATCATTTATTGCAGTTATTTCGTACGATCCAGTGGGGATTTCCAAAGTAATATCACCAACATAAAATTTATTATTGGTTTTATCAATATTGGGAATAGCATTAAAAGTTTCTAAACTAATCAGACCAAGTTCATACTGGCTAGTTTCATCCCTCAGATCAAGAGGGGGAGTATAATTAGCTTTTAAAATTGAACTGTTACCACTCAAACTAAAGGTATGCATGATGGCTCAATTAAGACTGAAGAAATATTCTGTATTTATATGTATTTATAAGGCTTCAAATATAGACCTAGACCACCCTTGTAAGGCCCTAAATATAAACCGCTTCCAGTTTTCCCAAGAGCTATGGATTCCATTGTTTCGTTATGTCGCTGAGACTTCTTCAACTTGGCTGCAGCATTCCTAGCATTGTTCACTGCATTTATTATCCCCGCAGTTCCTCCGCTAAGAGCGCCAATTGCGCTTAAACCGGCAAAAAGTGGTACTAAAAATGGTAGGAAACCTCCGATTTTGGGGAGGGGCACAATGCCTGTAGGATGAACTTTTTCCACACCAGTAAATGCTTTTAAAGCTACTTCAGCAGCTGATGTGAGGTCCTCTGGTTTTTCAGCATACAGTGCATCCCTCGCTTTATGAAAAGCAGTCATAAAAGGAATACCTTTGCCTCTTCGAGCAGTAATCTTCTTGTTTGATTTCTTTTTAAACTTCTGCATGTCTGCACAGTACAAACTCTTTAGTAATACTAACTGTTATATAAGAATATTAACTTATAAATACATACCTCTCCATACTCTGCAGTTATTGTTCATCAACCAGTCATTACAATAACACGCATCTAAAGTTAAGAATATTAACTAATAAATACCAGCTTCTCTATACTCTGTAGTCATTGTACATCAACCAGTCATTACGATAACACGCATCTAGGAGGCTACTTGAGGAAAAAGGGATCCTTGGTTAATAAAAATACAGTTATTTGAAAAACGGTATCATTATTAGAAAAACAGCGCCGTTATTTGAAAATACAGTGCCGTTATTAAAAAAACAGGGCTGTTATTTGAAAATCCAGTGCCGTTATTTGGAAATACAGTGCCGTTATTTGAAAAACAGTGCCGTTATTGGAAAAACGGTGCCGTTATTTGAAAATACAGTGCCGTTATTTGAAAATACAGTGCCGTTATTTGAAAATACAGTGCCGGTATTGTAAAAACGGTGCCGTTATTTGAAAATACAGTGCCGTTATTAAAAAAACGGTGCCGTTATTTAAAAACCGGTGCCGTTATTTGGAAATACAGTGCCGTTATTAGAAAAACGGTGCCGTTATTTAAAAAACGGTGCCGTTATTTGGAAATATGGTGCCGTTTTTGTAAATACAGTCCCGTTATTTGGGGGATAAGGAGAAGTGGGACTGTTGCTGGGAAGAAATTATTAACACTTATACCTTAATAATTTAAAAGAAGGGTTCTGTAGCCATGGATTTGAACAAGCTTGATAAGGATGTTAAACGTAGAATAATTGAAGCTTCCAATAGTATTCGTAAAAAATATTTGGATTTAAAGAGGGAATTGGGTGAGCAAGCCGAGGTGCAATTTAAAGAATATCAGAACTCGAGTGATCAGCGACCAGAAAAGAAGCGGAGTTTGCAAGCAGATCCAAACATTCTTCAACTTCTTGACGAACATTCGCGCAATGTAAAAATACTATATGATTCTCTTAAAGCTGGCCGTTATGAAAATGCTGTTACATTGGAGAATACGTATAGACCTTTGACAAAACTAATATCCGAGTCGATGCAGTATGGTAAACAATCTACACCATTTACACCCAAGTCTGTAAAAAGACGACAAAGTGAACACTTTTCTTCGACAGTAATAAAAAAAACCACGATTTCCACTTAATTTTACTGGCCCTGTTCAAAAACATGACGATCTAGCTGCTCAAGAAGAGGAAGAATATAACGATAATTCAATTAATGTCGAGACACGAGAAGATAGTTCACCAATGGCTCAGGATATGAAAGATGGCGAGGAAGCTGATTTAAACAGAACTATGTATGAACATAACCCTGAAGAAAGTTACTTTGACGACGAGTTCAGAGTCGATCCTCAATATAACCCTGTTCAAATGGATAGTATTGCGGAAGAATCCTTTAGGGAATATCTAGATCAGTATGATCCGCTACCGAGAGAATATGTGAAAGGATTTATAACTGATACGGAAAACGAGTACGATCGCACATATTTAAAACATGATTTAGCCACCGATCATCTAACTTTTGGTGATTCTCGGCTTGAATTTAACAGACCGGATATTTATATTAAAGGAGAAAAATTTACTGGAACTCCCGGACTATATGAACTTTTATTTAAGACCAATCCATTAAAAAACAAATTGACCGCACTGGATGAGCGAACCTTTGCAAAAATTATTTTGCTAACAAATGCTAGCAAGAGAAATTTTAATGAAAAGGAACAACATGTAGGAAACAGAGGTGTCAAATATATGCTAACAATTAAACCATTACTTGAACGTATAAAAGAGGAAAATGCAAGAAAGCAGAGAGAACGTGACAAGCAATTACGAATTACACGTGCCCAACAGCCTCAGGGTTATGGCTTACCAATCGATAGTCAGTCTGGTTTCTTACCTGATTACAAAACATTTTCCAATAATAAAATTGACTATGTTTACTGGGATGATCCAAATGAGCTTGTGGATAGATTAAAATTGTTAATGGCAAGTAAGGTAGCTGGTAATAACTCTCATGAAAACGAGATTATAAGTATTCTTGAAGAGTTAAGAGAAGCTGGTATCATTGAATAAACTGATTAGACATAGTGACGCAGTATCATTAGCACGATGACTCTCGACAAATTCGGACGTAATTTAACACATCCCTATCATCTAGCAAAAAAGCTTAAAAGAGAAAATGATTTGAAAGATATTCCTGAAAAGACTTTGTATGGTTACATGAATATAATGTTGACTTGCGAAAAGGGTGCATCAAAGTATCTTTTTATAAATGTTTTAAAATTTGACTATTATATGTTTCCTATTAAGATTGGAATAATTGAATATGTTAACATTGACTCACCTGTAAAAACTTTTATTAACAAAAAAGAATAAAAAGTACCAAGCGATTTACTGCAGCAAGAGTTAAAATTTGATGACAAAATTACGTTTTTAGGAGATAAACTTAAATCACATACTAAAATATCTGTTGAGTTTGTAATTAAATATCCTATTTCATAGGTTTGGTATATATATACATCTTTGTAATTTTAGGTTAAGTATAGTTAGTAGAATGTAGTATTGGAATTTTATGTAATGTTAGTAGCAAATTAAATGTAGCCTATTTTTGATTCACCCTATATATGTGGTTTAAATAAATTAATTTAATATATACAATGTGTTTTATTATTCCAAAATTATGGTTTAAATTATACGAGCTGAATATAAGGCTCTGCGCTCCACGCTTAAGCCCCCAGGACTGGTGATTAGGCGTGGGGCCCCACATGTTAGGTTTGGCCCGTTTGACAGCTGACAGCCGCCATTTTTTAACGCATGCACAGTGCTCTAAAATAGTAGTAGCCTAAGATTCCTAACTTTTAAATGACGTCAAGATTTCGAGATATAAAGCTCCTCCGGAGGTGGAGGCGCCAGAACCGGCAAAGTCTCTCTACTGATCAATTTCGACGATTTTTAAACAGCTGTAGCGCCTTTATGGGTAAAGATGGCGTCATGCGGTTTTCGCTATTTGATAGGTATGACGTTACACTAATTTTAAAAAATTTAAACCGCGCGCCTTAGGCTCATCATCAGGGTTAAATAACGATTTTAGTCGATAGCGCCCGAACGGCATAACTTAAAATTTCCGAGTTTGCCCAAATCAATATTAGGTTTTAGCACAAGTATCCTACGCATAACGGCCATTTTCCAAGTCACGGGGTTTTTGACATATGACAGGTGACATTTGACATTTGACAGGTGACATTTGACATTTGGCAGATAGTATTAGCCACGCCCTAAATAACGCGTCACACAAGATTCCTAAATATTTAATTACGTCAGAGATATTAAGATGATAAGCTCCCCCGGGGGACGGAGGGCGCAAAAAGAATCATCGCTCACTACTTTTATATTAGATATTTAAGAAAATATGATATAATTTAAATAAAAAAAATGTGAAGCATGATTTATAAGTATTTTTAAAATATTTTATTAAATGTTAAAGATTTTCTGCTTGACTCACATATACACAAATATAGAATTTAATTTTCAACTATATTTTGCGTATCGAGGATTTTATCTTCTTCAAGTGTTGGGTGGTTATTGCAGTCACTTCTAGTACAAACAATACAAGCCTGTGAGCAATGAAGACCACTTTTTAGCAGCCACATGCTGAACCGCATCCTGTTTTGCACGAGAAAAATTTTTACTGTTTTTAATCGTCTTTTTGCCAAAAACATTTTTCGGAGGAATAGGAGAATTAATTTTCCATTGCTGAACTTATAAGTAGACTCTTTAATATGTTGTTTTGCTACATCCTCTGTCAGAGGTAGTGAATAAAGTTGCACACTTTTATCTTCTGAAGCTAATGATATGAGTGTTTTTGGCAGTTTTAGCACCATACATTGTAAATATACAACTTACACCTTCATTGAAAAGTACTTCATCACTTTAATTGTCAACGATAAGAGTTTCAGGTGTTGCACGTAATTTATAATCACAATTAAAAATTTTAAAAAAATATTTTACCTTTATTATAAAAGGCGGATATTGTATCACATACAGTGAATGCACGAATAAATAAAAAATGTTTTTTTTTAAATATTTCTACATTTACTTAATATAGTTTTTGTTAAATAAACTCGTTGAAGGCATTATTTTTAAGTAGTTAAAAAAACATTTCTTTATCATCAGGTGCTAAGAGACTACTTAAAAGCCCAGCAATGGAAAATTGACGTTGGAGAAAAGACGATTATTTAAAACTTGTAAAAATGACGCAACCAGCAGCACGTAAAAACGTCTTCAAAATCATATTTCGCTCCTGCAAAACAGGATGCTGTTCAGCATCAGCTGCAGAAAAAGTGGCCTTTATTGCTTACCGGCTTGCAGGGTTTGCCGTGAAAGTGACTGCGATAACCACCCACCACTACTTGAAGAAGATGAAATCTCCGAATTTCATATTTTTTGTTTACGTAAGTACAGCAGAAAATTTTAACATTTAATAAAATATTTTTAAGTACTGATAAATAACACTTCATAAAATTTTATTTATTTAAATTTTATCATATTTTTTTAAATACCTAATATAGAATATATTTCTCGGAGTTTTTTAAATCCTAAAGAAACATATACATTTTTAATTTGTTATTTATATTCATTTTATGTCACTATTATATAAAAAATATATTATAAGGCAATTCTAACAGTTGAAGTAAAATTTCTGGTCTCAGAAATTGAAGTTTACGATATCTTCGAAACTTATAAAACTATTTTTGTAAAAAATTTAATTATCAACAAAAAAGGCTCTGTGAAAAATATTACGAAAACTAATATTTAAAAAATAACAACGATTAAAAAAAATATTCCATTTAAATATCATATTTATTGTTTAAACAACATAAAAATTTGTTTTTGATATTGAATAATGTGGACAAACAAATTATAAAAAAAAATATTAAAATCGGAGTTGTTTATAAGGACTTCCAACTAAAATGCTTTATTGACGCTACTAATAGAACTATTTATAGTTTTTAACAATCAATATTGTGTTTATACTTATCATTATTATTATTTTTTTTAATTTGATTCTCGTCCCACAAATTATTTGCTTAAAGGTAATATTTTGTACCTAACATGTGCAAAAACACTTTTTGGACTTATAAGAAAAATAACTATTTTTACACCCTTATATTACTAAAACTGTTTACTAAGGATTTAGTATTATAAATTAGATGTAACTCCTATGAAGTATTTAATGGATTTTTATATGATCAAATAATACAGAACGCCACATACAAATTTCATCATTTAGCATTTTGTAAAATTACTTATAGCAAACCAGTATAAAAAGAAGCAGGTTCTTTCTTCAGATCAAAGAGATAAAATTGTCGAAGAATTTAATTTGATGACACTCTTCCTCTTGCTTTCGGCTGTTTAGAGAAAAGTTGTTCGCATCATTTTAACATTCCTTAATTGTGTACTTTAATAATTAACCTATTTTTAAACGAACTCTGCGAAACAATCGGAAAATATTAGCTTCGCTTACTATATTTGGGTAGACTGTAATATAAGGTACTATTTTTTTACCTAGTTAAAAAGTAATTTAATGAGCTAGAGACGTTTTGATTTTACAAACAGCGTGAGCCATAAAGTTCTTCAGGAAATTGAGATACAGTACTTAAATACTAAAAAGTAATTTATAGTAGTACTAGAAATAAAGTTTTAGTCGGAGCTGTCGGTAAATTGAATTAAAATAATTAAATAATCGTATTTAATTACTTCTCAGTAATTGGATTACTTTAATTCAGTTACTTTTCAGAAACGGTAATTGTATTTGGATTATCAATTAATAGGATAATGTAATCGTAATTGGTAATTGATTGATACGAATTCCAAGTAATGCAATTACTTAAAAAGTAAATAGATTACTTATAAAGTAATTGAATTGCTTAGAAAGATTACCTAATAAATAATTGAATTACTACAAAAAATTTAATTACCTTTCTTTATGAAAAAACTGCCGGAATTTTGGCCAGCCAGAAAGAGCATCTTGAAACACGGCGGGCCTCTTTGAATCCGGCGAACGCCGCCTCCGCGCCGATTTAGTATTTTTGATTGATGCTTACCGTCACCGTTTTTATGCTTTTTTTTTTCGTACAAAAAATCTGTTAATGTTTGGGGTAGGAAAAAAGAAATTTTTATTTTAGAGTCATTTATTGTTAAAGTTGCCGAGAAAGCAGTTTGAATATTATGACGTATTTAATATATGTGGTAATTTAAATAAAATAATTTCTTAAATATTCAATTTCTTTACTCGCGTCTAGAGATTCCCCGGGATTACGAGCTTTTTGATAGTGTTGACACATGAAACGTTTTATTATGCAGGGACTCGGCTAAAAGATTACATTTTTATGTAATAATTTAGGGTCTTTTTTAATACGTCCCCGCATTTTTACGTCTGACATATAATTGGGAAAAATAAAAAGCCGCTTTGCTAACCAGAACTAACCATGACCGACTAGAACTTAGGGCTTTTGAATTTCTCTAAATTATTTGTAGAAGTTAGAAACAAAATTTTAAAAACGTGTTAGAAAAAACCTGGGAAATATATAATTACACTAAAAAAAATTATGACTTCTACCATATCAAAAATTCTAAATTTTTTGCTAATAACTTCTATGTAGGTATAATTTGGACAAATTCAAAAGCCATAAGTTCTAGTCGTTCATGGTTAGTTCTGGTTAGCAAACCGGCTTTTTATTTTCCCCAATTATATATCAGACGTAAAAATGCGGAGACGTATTAGATACGCTGGTTGATCGGCACTGCACACGTAAGACAATTAAAATATTCTCCGATAGTCAAGCAACTCTTAAGGCTCTTGAATCCAGCAGGTGCAATTCGAAAACCGTCTGGAATTGCAAGGATGCGCTGACCAAACTGGGTCAAAACAATAAGGTTACACTACTGTGGATACCTGGACACACCGGCCTAGAGGGTAATGAATCCGCAGACCTCCTTGCCAAAAGGAGGCGGAGACAAAATTCACAGGGTCGGAACCGGTCATCGGTATATCTTATGGAACGACCAAGCAGTTCATATCAGCTTGGACACAAAGAGAAAATCTTCGGTACTGGCATGGACTTCCAGGTCTCAGACACTCGTAGGCCTTCATAAGCCCACCGAACCAACAATGCACTGTCAAACTACTGGAGCAATCAAGTGTACATCTTAAAACTCTAGTGGGACTGTCACGGGACACTGCAGATTAAAATACCACATGCACAAGATCGGCCTAGCGAAAGACGCCGAGTGCCGCATGTGCATGGAGGGGGATGAATCGGCAGAACACATACTGTGTTCGTGTCCAGCAATAGCACGACTAAGATTCGCAATCCTCGGCAATGACCCCTTGTTACCGGGGGAGGTGAAAAATCTTTCTTTCTCAACAGGATTATCAGATTTATTAGAAGTCTGGACCTGGTGGGAGAAATATAAGAAGGTGTGAGCCACAATAGACTGGTCGGTCGCGGTGGTAGGGTGTTATACCCACTCACTTTAAACCTACCTACCTACTTCTTGCTTAGCTGCATGATGCAAGCGAGTCTGCTACAACAGAGTTTAGTTTTCTGTTCTTGTATTTATTATCGGATCATAACAAAAATCTAAAAATCCAATAAATTATTAAAGAAAAATTGTTTACCAGAATTTACAAAAAACCGGAGTAAATTTACCAAAAAAGTAGAAATCTGATAAATGTGGCAACGTTGGACATACGCGTCTTCGTCGTATTTTCACAAGTCGTTTCAGTCCGATGTCAGGGTCAGACATGTTTAGCAGATGGTTCTTAAATAGGTAAAGGAGGAGATTTGATCTGTTTTAACCTCAAATTAAATTGTATACATCGACCCTATTATTAAAATTGTTAAATTACTGATGTAACTATTTATTTATTTATTCAGTTCATTTACTACGTTAATTTTACAAAATGCTATTAAGTGACTGTTTATACATAAGATAATTGCAGTTGCTTAACTTTAACAATCGAATCATTTCAGTAATTTCACCAGAGTTGGTCTTTTATTGACATACATTAATTTTATGTAAGTCGTGATCAATATACAAAAAGTTTACCACTTAATGAAGTACCTAAATACCTAATTTAAAAGTATTATATAATATTTAATAGCGTAATTAAATGCTTAGAAATAACTTTGGCACAGTTGTTATTCAAACATATTTATATATACAGGAAGCCAATTGTCATAAACAAGTTAAGGCCAGTCAAATGGTTAAAAATTTATAGATAGTTAAAGTAATCAGTGGCAGATTTACCCATTTGCCGCCAATAGGCTATCCAAATTTGGCCGTCTCTACCAAAAGCCCAGTTTCCAGGTAAAAATAAGGGCTGTTTATGACGTTAATTTGTAACAGTTTAAAAGGTGTAAAAAGTTGTAGAGAGTGATTACCTGAATATGACTATATAGTTTTAGACTCGAAAAAGTGTGCAGGGGTGGGGGTGAAGAGTTGTGCTAAAAACGTGTTTTTGTTCTGCAAGTGCCATTGTTAATTTTAGAGAAATACGTTTAAAATGTTTTTTTAGGTATTAAAAACCTATAATTTGAGCCGGCAAAAATTGATTTGTTCCATTTGTTTGAAAATGCAAAAAACCGTTAAAAATAGCCATTTTTTTTAAAAGTTAAAAATTATTGCAAAATTATTTATCCATTTCTGTCATTGCAAAAAATAGTTTTTTATTTTTAATTAAATAGAGAGGTTCTAAAGAGGATCAGATAATTTTTTAAGATAATTGAGTTTTAGTGGTTTTAGACCCTAATCTAGTAGGCTATACTTTTGTTTATAATAATTTAGGTATTAAAATGTCTTTTGCTTTTTCAAGACTTATATTTCTAATTTAGATCAACGAAATAAAAAATTGTCCTTCGCTTGAGCTTGAAAAAAGGTATTTTGTTAATAAACAATTGGACCCGGAGCGCCCCCGCATAAGTTGAGAATTTTAAACCAAGAAATATGGAAAGCTGGCTCCAAAACAAATATTTTTTTAAAAAAGGAGTTTTTTTTAAATTTAAATTTTTAAATTACTTAAAAAATTTTCAATAAACATTCAAAAATAAAAATATTAATTTTCAATTTTTTCCAGAAGAACCTTAAAAATCCAAAATTCGGTTAATTGATTATAACT